>CANYBF012168756.1:0-13732 GCA_948192965.1 Dalechampia spathulata
CAACTAGGACCCGTGTCATTTTGCTTGTGTTTTGATCAAGTTGAACCAAATGTGTTTTGTTTAAACCTTGAACAAAACCTTACCCGACTCATCTCGACTTGAACTTTCAGGGTAAGTTCATTTTGTTTCGGATTTAACCAACAACACATTTCACACGTCATACACGCTAAAACCCGATTCCATACACGTCAATTGTGAGCCAACGCTCATTTGACAAATGAAACCATCGATTGTGAGTCAATACTCATTTGGTGGAATAAATCCCATGATTCAGTTAAACCTTGAACGAAACCAAGTCCACTGAATTCCTCGAAGATTCATGAAAAGGAAAAGTTCATTTTGTTCAAAGTTTAACTCTGTCATAATTCCAGCACTCATCTTGCAAACCTTGTCAGAAACATCGGAATTGTAAGCCAACACTTATTTCCAACAGTCTTACCAAACTGTGAACCAACGTTCATTTGGTAAAAATCTGACATAACCCGACATATATGAAACCGGTTCATCTTGATCACAAGATACGTTGCATTCATGCACGAGAGTTTTACGCATCTGGAGAGTTCAATTGAAGCTCCGGATGAGAGCCCACCTAGGAATTTTGACCTGCCAATGTTCGTGGTGATATAAGGTTGGAAGGGAGGGAGGTATGTTTATTTATACCATGTTCTAACCATTTTCGTGTTTTCTGTCAAACACGCATACACGCATCATCGCTAACAGTTTTCTGACAGCTATAATTTTATTCTGTTTATCGATAACATTTTAGGACATTCATACATTCTACGTGATGCATTCCTCATCCATTCATGCAGATGCATTCTGACATTCTAGGGACATCATGCTGACATATTTTTTAACATAGTTTGCATCATAGGAACTTTGTGGACCAGAGATCCTCAGGGAAGACTTGTCCACGCTGAGATTGCTGTTACTTCTACATCTGCACCTGATTCTGCATCTTCATCATCTACATTTACACCAGTTCCAAAAATGGCACAGTTGAGTTCAGCTGATATCGATGAGATAGTTGCTCAGGTTACGGAGGAGATGCTCCGAGGGGACTTTGTTATAAAGCTACAGGACCAGATCAGGAAACTGATTACAGATAAGTGGTCAGAGTTACAGTTAGGGGCTGGAGGTTCATCCGGGAACAGACATACCAAAGATCTGGCTACTGAGGGCCAGACTACTGCTGCTACAGCCACCAAAAAGGGGAAGAAAGTGGTTGTTGATGACCCGTGCAACGATTATATAGATCTGGAGGATTCCATCCCTAAGATGCCTACAGTCACTGAGACTAGGGTGACAGGTGCTGCTGAATCTGACTGGGCCCAGGCCATGGATCAGAAGCTAGGACAGTTCCAAAGTCTACTGAAACAACAAGGTGTGCTGTCTGATTTTTGTCTGGATGATGAGTTTGCCATGGACACAATCGGGCATCTTCCTGATAACTTTAAGATGCCTGATTTGCATAAGTTCGGAGGAAAGGGTGATCCGAGGACCCATCTGAAGCAGTTCTTGATATCTATGAGCACGGTGTCGGTACAGAAGGAGATGGTACCGAGGTTCTTTCCTTTGTCACTCACAGGAGCTGCTATGACATGGTATCACGCCTTGGACCGACAGACTCGGGAGAGCTGGAAGAGTCTGTGCGAGGCTTTCTGCGCGCAATATGGGTTTAATGCCAGAGTGGAGACCACCTTGGCTACGCTTGAGATGGTTAAGCAGAAATCTGGTGAGACATTTGTAGATTACTTCACTAGATGGATGAACACAGCTGCATTACTGAAGGTGAAGCCGATGAAGTCTGATCTGATTGTGAAGTTAGTGGCCGGTACATTGCCTGTTTACATGGAGAAGATGAGTTTCCATACTTATTGGGACTATAGCGATGTCCATGCTCTGGGGCTGAAGGTAGACCAGGCTGAAGCAGAGAAAAAGAAAGATACACTGGCTGTTAGGAAGTTTACACCGGGGGGCACTTCTAGACCCCAGTTTGTATCACAGCTAGAGAAGAGGGTTGTAGAGGTAAACAGCTTGGAACAGCCGAGGAAGTTTTCTAACTTGGGCATCTCAATGTCCAAGATATTCGGGAAGCTGCAAAAGGAAGGATTGATTGTTCCGTTTCAGGCCAGAAGTAGACCTGTACCAGCTGGGGCTGATAAGAATCTGTACTGCCAGTTCCACCAGAATCATGGGCATGATACAGATAATTGTAGGCTACTGAGAATCAGGATCCAGGACCTGATTGACTCTGGGAAGATAGTGGACCCGGAGAAGAGAGGGCCGAGCACAAGGAAGAACCCGCTGCCTAACTACAGTAAGGTATCCCATACCCGGGCAGTTATGACTGAGAGGAGTTGGACTGAGTCTGAGATTATGAGCAGTGTTACGGTGATAGCTGAATCTGATAAGGTTGGGGCTGCCAGATTAGCTACTGAGGCTAAGTTGATTCGGGAGTCTCAGGAATCCCACAGGATGAGTTCTGATACTACTGTTGCTGCTGCTACTGTATTGGTTATTGATCCATTTTCTGATTCCGACGAGTCAGAGGCGGATGAGGAATTGATTCTGGAGCATGTATTCGATCCATTTGGGGTGAATGATGCACAGACAGATGAGGCTGCTCTATCTGCACATAACATGATTGCAAGTTCGAGGGATGAGGCTGCTCCCGAGAACTCTGATAAGAGTACATGGATTTCTAGGGTTTCATCATCGACCCAGAAGATCCATATTTCCAAGGAAGATGAGGCTGCTCTTCCTGATATTCATCATGTCACCCGGAGTGGTAGGGTATATCAGCCAGATATTGAACAGCTGAAGGGTAAAGGGGTCGAGGCTGCTCCCCCAGTTAAGAGCAATCTGGTGTTAGATCAGTTGAGGAAGACCAATGCCAACGTAAGTCTGTGGCAACTGTTGATGTGTTCTGACGAGCATAGGAAGGCTCTGGTGGAAGCCTTATCTACAGTGACAGTTTAGCAGCTATGTTACCTGGGGATGTGATTAGCCTGCTGAAAAGGGAGCCGATTTCTGAGGTTATGCAGATGAGTATGTACAGCAGTAGGGAGTTGGTGACATTTTCTGATGAGGACTTGCCCACTGATGGGTCGTTGCACAACCGAGCCCTATTCATTTCAGTTGAGATTTTGGGCCGGAATACCTCCTGTGTTATGGTTGATGATGGATCTGCCATCAATGTGTGCCCCTACCGAATGTTGAGCACGTTGGGTATTCGGGAAGAAGATCTGGTAGCTTCTGATGTGGTTATCCGGGCATACGATAACTCCAAGAGGAAGGCATTTGGATCCTTTACAGCAGTGGTTACGGTCGGCCTGATACAGTCCACTGTAGAGTTTATAGTATTGGATATCCCTGTCACCTTTGCTCTGTTACTGGGATGACCATGGTCCCACCCACTGAGGGGTGTTCCATCGACGGTGCATCAGAAGATTAAATTCCCAACAGAGACAGGGGTTGTCACTATCCCTGCAGTATCCGATCTTGTAGTCTCTTCCTTGTCCACGGGCTTTCCAGAACTGAGTGGATTCCAGTTGTCCACAATCTACGAGGACGAGGTTAGTGCATTCATTGCATCCCAATTTTCCAGAATGGGATTTTTACCAGAAGCCGGATTGGGACGTCATCAGCAAGGTATTCTGAAGCCTATCTCCTATAAGGGATAGATGCAGACTAAATACGGGTTAGGCTTTGACCCGAAGACTATGGCAGGTAGACAGGGTGAGAAGATTATATTTGTAAAGGAGGCTGCTGCTGTTAAAGAATCTGCTAGTCCGACTGAGAAGACAATGTTGGCTGATGTGGAGAAGATGATCCTCGGCCAGGTCACCGTGCTGAAGAATAGTGCTGCAGATAAAGGCAAAGCAAAGCTGCTTAAGGATGTTGATGATGAGACTGTGGAGCAGTCTGATGATGTTGATGTCATTGATGACCTTAATCTGTCTTTTATTTTTGAGGATGATGTAACACTCACCAAAATTAATGCAATAAGATTAGATTTTGCTTACTTGTGTGATCTTTATTTTGATTCTAGCATGCATATACATCATAATGACATGAGCATATTTGATATCAATGCTGCATCCACATATGCATTTAACTTGGGCACTGAGAATGATCCTCGATTAATTAACTTATCTGACGCCTTGACTGTCACTGAGAGAAAAGAGATAGAATCTGTACTGAAAAGACATGAAAGGGCTTTTGCTTGGTCGTACAAAGATATGCCAGGGGTTGATAGATGGATTGCAGAGCACAGAATCCTGACTTTCCCTGAGATCAGACCAGTGAAGCAGAAACTGAGGCATCTTAGACCGGAATGGGCACAGAAGGTGAAAGAGGACATCACCAAGCAGATTGCTGCTAATTTTCTAGAAGTGGTTGAGTATCCGACCTGGCTTGCTAATGTTGTACCAGTGGTAAAGAAGGACGGCAGAGTCAAGGTGTGTGTGGACTACAAGGATTTGAATAAGGCATCTCTGAAAGATGACTTCTCGTTGCCGCACATTGATGTTCTGATAGATAGTGCAGCGGCCAACGCCATGCAGTCTTTCACGGATGGGTTCTCTGGGTATAACCAGATCTTGATGTCGACTGCTGACAAGATCAAGACTGCATTCATCACAGAGTGGGGTACATACTGTTACAGGGTGATGCCCTTTAGGCTGAAGAACGCTGGTGCTACTTATCAGTGAGCAGCTACCACTTTGTTGCATGACATGATGCATAAGGAGGTGGAGGTGTACGTGGATGACATGATGGTGAAGTCTCCAACTCGGGAGTCTCATGCTAAAGCGCTTGACAAGTTTCTCACTAGAGCTGAGAAGTACAATCTAAGGCTGAACCCGAAGAAGTCTGTATTTGGAGTAACATCTGGGAAGCTACTTGGTCACATGGTCAATAACAGAGGAATTGAAGTCGATCCTGATAAGATTAAAGTCATTCAAGAGATGCCAGCTCCTAAGACTGAGAAGGAGGTCCGAGGGTTTCTGGGCAAAATATAGTATATAAGTCGGTTCATCGCAAAGCTCACCATAGTATGTGAGCCAATTTTCAAGTTGCTAAGAAAGAAACAACCGGTGGTGTGGGATGAGAACTGCCAGAAAGCCTTCGAAGCAATAAAAAGATATCTGTTAGCACCTCCGATTCTACAAGCACCGAAAGCTGGTATTCCTCTGATTCTGTATTTGGCTATAGAAGAATCGTCTCTGGGGGCAATGATGGTTCAAGAGAACGAGACCGGTATCGAGCACGTGGTCTATTATCTCAGTAAGAAGCTCCTAGAAACTGAGACGAGGTATAATCGGATCGAGAAATTATGTCTGGCCATGGTATGGGTAACACAGAGGTTGAGGCACTACTTTCAGAGTTATAAAATCCGGGTGGTGACTAAAGATGACTTGGTACGTTATCTGCATAATGTGCCGTCGTTGGTCGGGAAATTGGCGAAGTGGTTGGTGTTACTGTCTGAATTTGACATCGAGTACGTGCCGAAGAAAGTGATAAAGGGACGGGCAATTGCAGAATTCCTGGCACTGCAACCAGTTGAGGGGACAGATCATTGGGAGCTTGAATTTCCCGATGAGCATCTGAATATGATTACTCTGAATAGCTGGAGAATGTATTTTGATGGAGCTGTAAATAGATTGGGTGCTGGGATTGGTGTGATTTTGATTACTCCCTCTGGCGAGATCATTCCAATGGCGATGAAGCTGGAATTCTTGATCACCAATAATATGGCAGAGTATGAGGCGTGCATACATGGTATTGAAGCTCTGATAGCGCTGAAAGTATTTGAGGTTGAGATTTACGGTGATTCATTGTTGGTTGTACAACAGATGAAAGATGAATGGGAGGTTAAAGAAGAGCGTTTGAAGCCGTACTCAACTCACTTGAAGGGTTTGCTGTAGTTGTTTACTCGATGTCAGTTCATTTACTTGCCACGGGGTGAGAATCAGATGGCTGATGCGCTTGCGACACTGGCATCTGTGTGGGAAGGGCCCAATGAGTTTTTGATACGGCCGTTGTCTCTGATGACATCTAGAGCCCCGTGCCACTCACATCCGGTGGTGATGGTGACAGAAACAGACGGAAAGGAGTGGTATGCTGATATTCTAAACTTTCTGAAGGATGGGACCTATCCTGAAGGGGCCTCGAAAACTGATTAGAAGACGATTCGGCGACTGGCGTGTCAGTACCTACTGTTTGAGGGTGATTTGTATAGGAGGTCAGCAGATGGGCAGCATTTGCGTTGTGCCACTAAGACTGAAGCACAGCAGTTGATGGAAGACGTTCATTCCGGTTTGTGCTGTGCTCACATGAATGGGTACATCCTTTCCAAGAAGATCCTGAGGCAGGGTTTCTACTGGACTACCATGGAATCTGACTATATCAAGTTTGTAAGGCACTGTAAGGAGTGTCAGAGTTATGGAGATCTGAAGCATATGCCTTCGACTGAGCTACAGAGTTTGACTTCACCATGGCCATTTTCAGCTTGGGGAATAGACATCATTGGTGAGATACATCCACATGCTTCTAACGGGCATCGGTTTATTGTTGTAGCCATCGACTACTTTTCCAAGTGGGTGGAAGCAGCTTCATTTAATAAGCTGGGGGCAGAACAGATGGCTCGGTTTATTGAGAAAGACATTATCTGTAGATATGGTGTTCCTCATCATGTAGTGACTGATAATGGGGTACAGTTTCAGGGAAGAACTAAAGACTTGTTGGCTGCTTATGGGATTGAACATCACAAGTCTTCGCTGTACCGACCGCAGGCTAATGGTGCTGTAGAAGCTGCGAATAAGAATCTAAAGAAAATTCTGGCTAAAATGTTGGTGAGTTATCGGGATTGGTCTGAGAAACTGCCACTGGCACTCTGGGGGTATAGAACGACAGCAAGGACGTCAACGGGGATGACTCCTTATTCTCTGATGTACGGTATGGAAGCTGTCTTGCCAGTAGAGCTTGAAATGAAGAGTCTCAGAATCGCTCTTGAAGCTGAGATTCCCGAATTTGAGTGGAGAAGGGAGAGATATGAACAGTTGGCCAGAATGGATGAACAGAGACTACGAGCTCTCTTTCATATGCAGTTGTATCAGAAGCGGATTGCTCTGGCATTTAACAAGAAACTGTGCCCACAATTGGTGAAGGTGGGTGATTTAGTTCTAAAATAGTGCAGAATGGTAGTATCTGATCCTCGGGGAAAGTTCCGACCAAACTGGGAAGGTCCTTTTGTCGTCAAGAAGATCCTGTCTAAGAGTGCGGTAAAGCTGACTGATATGGACGGGAATGAGTTCTCGGAGCCCGTTAACAGAGATAGGCTGAAGCTCTTTCATGTCTAGCCCGCTGAGGGTTGCTTGGGTCCTCAGGCAAAAGTTAGGGCTTCCTTCTGGAAAAAAGAGAAATAAAAATGAAAGCTCGCTAAGTTGAAAACCTAAAAAATAGGCGACTCAGGCAGAAATAAGAGCAAAAGGAAAATGAAAACCCGCTGAACTGAAAACCCAAAAATGGGCGGTTCAGGCAAAAATTAGGGTAGAGAGTTAGGCTGGCTAATGAGAAAACCGTTCGCGGCTGATTAGTCATGATGGTCAAGGCGTGGGACATAATCAATGTTCATTTTAAATGTTTATGGAAATGTGACATGATCATTTCATATGCAAATATCATTATGGTTTTATGTAAGTCTGAATCTGAATATAAGTTCATGCATTTAATCTAAATTCTAATACATTTGTCATTATAGAAAGATGTTAGTTCTGATTTCTTTCTCTGCAGTACAACTCTCTGTGATAATCTTCTTGGGCGTTGGGATCAGATTCCTGCTGCAATACTGTTATCCACTGATGGTAATAGATAGAGACTCCGGACGAGGCTGCGTGGCAATATGGGGTCACTACTCTGCGTGCCCACATCTGTACCAGATGATCTAGGAACCTCTGTATCAGGCCTGCTCCACTGAACATGGGCAATCTGGCTGGTATGAACTGAAGTAATCCATACTGTCTGCACAGACGGGAAGGTGTGTAGAACGAGCATCTGAGAGATATGCTGAACCCAGTCTGCTGTGATGGAACCGGACCCCGGGGATGACAGTCATCGCGACCGGAAACTGCGAGGGGTGTACCGGCTCAATTTGCCTGAAGGGACTGCCAGTAGTCCTAATCTTTCTTGTAACCAGATCTGAGAAAAAAAAAGAGAAGAAAAAGAAAAGGAAAAGCTCGTTAAGCTGAAAACCTGAAAAGGTAGCTTAAGTAAAAGTTAGAGCAACTCGCTGAGCTGAAAACCCAAGGGGGTAGTTCAAGCAAAAGTTAGAGTCAGCAAAAAGAAAAAAAGATAAAATAAGCCTGATGAGCCGAAAACCTCGCGTAAGGCGACTCATGCAAAAATTAAGGCACAAAATCTTGTTTCTGAACTGAAAACCTGAAAAGGCGGTTTAGGATCAGTACCTGAAGGAGTATGGGACTACCACCTGAGCGGTCTCCACCGGTGTGTCACATCTCATCCAGAGCAATCAGTGTCTCTGCTAGAATCAGCGGGTATGGATCATGACCGTCTGTCATCTGAGCTAGAACAGAAAGAACTCGGCAGTGTATGCTATCTCCAGAATGCATCAGCAGGTATCGGCCTAGTAGACAAAATTGAATGACTCTGATCCATCCAGGACTGGAAGGGTCCTTCCTCTGACATGTCTCGATGATGTCAGTGGAGATATGCTCCCGACTCGATGATAGATATCTACAGACGACTCTCGGTGGTAAGTCGAACAGTGAAACCATCTACAGGATAGGGTCTGTCTCTGAAATCTGGGGTACTGCAAGTGGCATGTGATCCAGCGGGTGTCCTCCCATGATCGCTCTGAGCTCCTCTGGTAGAGGGCATATCTCGAAGTCCTGAATGCAGAAGACATGGTTGACAGGGTCCCAGAAGCGAACGGCAGCCCTCAGCAGATCATGATCTAGCCTAACATGTTGGTAGGCGCTCATTGCGTACAGCCCGAAAGACTCCAATCTCTTCTAGTCAGGTGCAGTCAACCCAACCAGGAAGACTTCTAGTGTCAATCGCGGAATTACGATTAGTGCAGATGATGTGGAAGGTGGAGTCTGCTTCCCCAGCACAGGCTCAGAACCGTCGTCTACGGCCTGCCCAGAATATCAAGATTTTAGATTAGGTTTGCATTCATTTAGGTATTCATGCATTCATGGGAAATTTGTTGAACAGGAAAAAAAATCAGATGAAGTATACTGAATAAAGAATTTGTTTTCACAAAAATTCTGAAGCAATGAAAGTTCAGAATATCAGAGAAAATGAAAAGCAATAACAAAGCTAAGCATCATCAGCATCATCAGTATCATCATCAAATTCATGTCCCAGGTTGGCCAGTAGAGTGGCTACCTCTTGCTCCAGGCGGTCGATGTCAGCTTGGGCCCTCTCCATCTCTGCATCGTGCTCCATGCGGACTCTGGCCATCTCAGTCTCATGATGGACTCTCTCAGCTTCATACTAGGCCCTCTCAGCCTCATGCTGGGTCCGCATACCGTGCATCTCATGACGGAGCTCGTGGCTACTCCTAGTCCAGCCGGCTCTGAAACCCTCTATCTGGTAGATGAGTCTCTCGTGATCAGGTCGTGGGACCTGTGAACAAGCAAAGTCAGAATTTTTGGCGCAAGTAAGCAAATTCAGAAAGCTAAGTAAAGAACATACCAGAGTACAATCTGCAGGCGTGAACTCCATCGGAAAGGGAGGGAATGGATATGCTATCTCGATATACCCGCTGAGATTTGCAGCTGTCTGGTGCACATGAGAAGTAGGAGGCATGGTTAGGCTCCCAATCCTATGACCAGATATGTCGTCTGCCTCGCCAGATCTGCCTCTCGGGCAGACTCTCCGAGTAGTGGATGTCGAGCCTGAAGGTCCACCACCAGTAGCCGATGAAGAACCAGCAGCAGGAGCCTGAGCCTGGGGATCTGCCCTCACACAGGACATCAGGCGTGTCTGGATAAACTGGGGGTAATCACCGCCCTCCATCAGATCATCAATGTGTTCGCCTGCCATAGCCACTCCCAGATCTCCCTGAGACAGATGGACACCCCAGAACATGTCCACTGATGGAGCAATCGGAATCCTGCGGGCACACATGCCGCGTTCAGCTCTGTACACTCTCTCTCCGAGGTACCACTCGCGAGACTCAGGCGACTCCATCAGTAACCTGAGCTCGTCCTTCTCTCGAGCAGCAATCACTATCTCAGGAGTTTTGTCCTCCTCCCATAGCCACGAGAGACGGATCTAAAACCGAAACAACAGGTAATCATCTGAATCTTAAACTAAATTTCAATCTGAACTGCTGTTTTATGGTTGCAGGTACACTTACCACGTCCTCAGTAAGAGTGTCCAGTCTAGCCCGATGAAGGTCCAGGTCCCTAACCGCGCTGACTCGAGCACCAAACCAGACCCTGATGGATGGGAAAGGGAGTTCACCCATCATCATGTCTGCTGGTCCTCGGCAGAAGTAGGTCCTGTAGGCGTATAGCTGTCAAAAAGATAAAAGTTCAACTATCAGAAAAGTATCAGTAAAAAACAAACAATAATCAGGAAAGGAAATCAGTCGAGATTCAGTCGTATACCTCGATGATGGGCCAGAATCCTAACAATCGACTGTGACCGCAGCTGATCCGATCCATCGCTACGTATAAGTAAGCTAGAGCTGGGGTGCCCCAGTCATACCCTCGCACTCTGTCTAGATGCTGAAGTACCGGAAGGAGTCCTAGATGTGCCGTCGCGCCTGACTCCGAGAACAACGAGCTGCCTAGGAAATACATCAGGAAGCTGCGTGTGTACTGATCTACTGCAACCTGACCCTCGGGCTGCTGACCCCTCCATCGACTGTGGAGAATCTCATAGCTGATCCTGCGATCACCTCTGGGCTGCGGAGCCACTCCCAGCATCTCCTCGATGTAAGTCCGATCTCGCACTGATATATCTTGCATGGGCAGCTCAGCTCCATTACAGGCTACACCCGTCATCGTTGTGAAGATGGACGGTGTGATCGTGAACTCTCCGACTGGCAGATGAAAGGTGTGCGTGGTATCCCACCATCTCTCCAGCATGGCTGTCAGTATTGATAGAATGCTGTGAGTCTCCCCGTCGATGAAGCAGCTAAGCAGCAGGGCAAATCTAGTAAGATTAACTCTAGCTCTGACAACCTCTGGTAGCTCCCTGTACCAGCGGCTGACACCGGAGAAGTTTCCTGTCGTGGAAACCGCTCCCCGAATCTGTATACAGCATAGATATTTAATAAGTATCTCTGACTGATTTCTGTTCCTAAGTTTGAATCCTAAGCATGTTTCTAGTTTAATTCCTAATTCTGTTCATGCATTAACAAAATAAACTAAATAATCGAAAGACTGCAGTTAAGGTACTTACTGATCTGCTTGCCCGCTGAGATAAGTGCGTCTCTGGGCTCAGCAATAGTGGAACCTGCTCGCCTCGCGTCAGGTTATAGTGATGAGTCTCGGTGCTCCTGTACCTGGATGACTCGCAAGGTCGTCTGTTTGCCATGGTAACACTGCTCTGAACTCTGTAAACTAGACCTAGGGGTGTTTGAGAGTGTTTAAGAAGCTCTCTGGAAACCGATTCTAAGTGAAATGAGGCTTGAAATGCAAAATTTTCAATATGTAGGCCACTTACCCATTTGGGTATGTTGGGCACCGAATCGGGTATGTCACTTACCCGATTCGCCTCCTAGCTTACCCGTTCAGGTATCTTGTGGCAATTTGATTTTTCTGCTCTGTTTTCTCTGTTTCAGGAAGCCAGACACATTCCAGGGACCCTCTGACAGTTCTCTGGATCCCCAGGAGTCTTGAACTTTCAGTTTCTGAACTCTGTATTCTTAGTTTTTTGAAGAACCTTGAATGTTTTCTCTCTGATTTACCATTTTGATCTTTGTTTTCTGTTTTTGGATGGGAAGCCGTGAATGTTTTCTTTCCAGATTTCATGCATTTTCTGATACAGGTTGATAGGACGCGCCGCTCCTATACAACTTTCCTCTCGCTAGATCGTGACCGTCTAGGAGGTGGTTTACAGCTTACAGGTTGGTTCTGGATGAGTTTGCTCCTACGCAACCTCGCTGTCTACAAGTTGGTAAGATTTTTCTATTCTTATGCAGCTTATTTTCTGCACGAGAGGTGCCTATGGCATTCCTGCTAGGTCGTGACCGTCTAGAGGATCCTCTCATTCTCTGTGCGAGTTGGTGAGAACCAGTTCTCTTACGCAACTCCCTTTCTTGCTAGATCGTGACCGTCTAGGAGATTCCTGCTGATCATTCCCCAAGTAAAGATCATGCATTTTGTTCCCTCGCTAGATCGTGACCGTCTAGGAGGTGATTCTCCGTGCGAGTTGGTGAGAACCAGTTCTCTCATGCAACTCTCTTTCTTGCTAGATCATGACCATCTAGGAGATTCTCTATTTCCCTCGTGGAGTCTACTTTCTTTTTCTCGCTAGATCGTGACCATCTAGGAGATTTCTATTTTCATTCCCCAGTGGAGTTTTATACTTCTTTCTTGTTAGATCATGATCGTCTAGGAGATTTTGGTTTTTACCCCATTGGTTTTTACTCCTATGCAACTCTTCTTTACTCTTTTAGTTCAGGAGGTCATGATTACCTCATGCAACTTTGTCTCTTTCCTCCCCAGTGGAGTTGTTAGTTTTTATCTTCTGTTTCTATTTTTTTTTATTTTATTTTCCCCTATGGAGTTTGTCCCGTATTCATTTCTTTTGTTTCATGTTTTCTATATCCCCAGTGGATTTTCTTTTTCTAGTTCTTGTATTTTATTTTCTGTTTGTCTTGGTGCTCCTCGTAATTCATGAAGAAGTACATGCTCAGAGTACATGTATGTTCTTCTGAATCAGGGGGCAACTATCGCACCCTAAATTTTGAGTCTTGGACTGATTGGGGTTGAACCGAGTCTATTTCTTCACTGTCTGGCCCGTACGGTCGCTCCCGGTTCGCTCTGGTTCGGTTTAGGGCTTGGTTTAGGGTTTTAGGGTCTTACCCGTTCAGGTAAGCATGAGAGGCGATTCGGGTATGCCTCATACCCGAACGGGTATGATGTTTACCCGTTTCTCCTTTCCAACTTACCCGTTTGGGTAAGTTCATGAATCTGTTAAAATTTGAAAGTTAGGTATTTTGGCGGAACAATCACTTAACCTAGGGTTTGAATTTCTAATTTTCTCTGAATTTGATCAAAAAAACTGTGATTTGCAAACATTATTTAAGCTTGAAAACTAATTGAAATCGATTAAACTAGATTGAATTGAGCTTAAAATTGATTAGTTTTGATTGAAAACACAAATCCTAAGCAATTTGATCACATTTTGGATTAGTTTTGAGTTGCTACTGACCTTATCATTGGATTGCTGATTGGATTAGAGTTTGAAGTGCTTGGAGATTCGCCATAGGTAAATTGTTTTCATTTTTGTTTACTTTTTGTGTTGTTTTCATTTGATTTTATTGCATTTTGTTGAGTTTTGATTGAGTTTTGATTGATTTTGATTCGTTTAAATATGTTGTATATGATATATTGTATGTTTAATGCATGATATTGTGTGTTGATAACTCGTAGCTAGCTAGAAAGTCGATTTGAGGTGGTTGAGTGCCTGATCTTACCCGTTCGGGTATGATCATGCACATGTCATACCCGAACGGGTATGATCA
>CANYBF012170351.1:0-17597 GCA_948192965.1 Dalechampia spathulata
AAAAGCTATACATGATCCTTACCTTTAATTGCTATGATGTTGCTTTAAGCTAGGTCATAAGAATAAAAGAAGAAGGAGAAGAAGGAGAAGCAGAAGCAGAAGCAGAACGTAAAATGAAAGGGAGAAGCGAAAACACTTAGCTAATATCCTCTTTATTAAGATAAGGCCAACTTAATAATTATTTATATATATATAACTAACTTAAGGAAGGTTTAATTATGCATGGATAAGTGGCTTCCTTACACCATTTAATTTACCATTACTTCTAAATTGTACTTACCTATTTTAAACCATACTTTATCATATAATAACACATTAAACATACTAGACATCACCTAACATACATTAATTTTATTATAAAAAAATTCATTCAAGGCATTCAATAAAACATATTCTCTATTAACATCTTTCATGCACATTCAACATTATAAAATATCATTTCATCTGTTTCTACTATTTCCTCTATAAATTCCATATCATATAGAATTCCTTTATTCATAATGCCCTTTTCAGTATATCA
The DNA here is from genome assembly GCA_948192965.1 of Dalechampia spathulata. NCBI lineage: Eukaryota > Viridiplantae > Streptophyta > Magnoliopsida > Malpighiales > Euphorbiaceae > Dalechampia > Dalechampia spathulata. Next base: position 521 of record CANYBF012170351.1, read on the forward strand.
TCAAGTTATCCAATTCATGCATCATATTTGATTCATGCATTTCATACATCTATCAATCATTCACTGTAATATATTTATAAAAGAAATGCATATCAAAATGTTATGTAAACTAAAATGTGACACTTACACTCAAACCTTTACAACAATAGCAAACTTATAGCAATTAAACTCTCAATTACAACTTAATACCCCAAGCATTAATCTCACACCAACCCACAATTACAAAACCTAACTCTTAGGTTGTGGGAATACAATACAAGAGAGTTTACAATGCTAGAATCATAATACAATAAGTAAACTTACTTGAAAATGAAGATTGAATCTCAAAGGAAACATTACTCTGCAAACCTAGCTATTAGATATGAAAAATGTAATGTGTCTTATGTAAATAAAAATGTTAGAATGGATTTAAAGCCTTTCTGGAAAGTCACGTACGGTCATACCAGACATGGTACGCCTATACCAATTTAAAAAGCACAATTCAAAAACATGCGGGAAGTTAGGTACAGTCATACCATCTATTGGTACGCCCGTACCAAAATAATTTTCCTGACAAGCAAAATTCCTGTGAGCAAACATACGGCTATACCACCCATTGGTACACCCGTACCAAAACAGGTTTATGGACAAACCAAATTCTTGAGAGTAATGGTACGCCCGTACCAAACTCAAGGAAATAAAGCTAATTTAGTATGGTCAGCCGTATGCCCGTACCATATAACAAAGCAAATTGGTACGCCCATACCAAACATAGAAAAATAATTTTAAATTACAAATAACTTAAATTGACTCACACAAAATACACACATCAAAATCCTGGGTCTAACAATCTCCTCCTTTTTGATGTTGGCAATCAATTTAAGTTCAATTTGCAAAACATGTTTAAATGAAATTTTGATTTGAAAAATTTTAGAAATCTCCCCTTTTGTTTCAAAATTTATGATATGAAATATCAAGCAATCAATCAAACACAAAGGAAAGGAGAAAAACACAAAGATCAGAATAAATTGTATAACGTATGATCATAACATTATCTAACTTAGTTATAATCATAATAAATGACAATAAACAATAATAAAAATAAACAAGATAGAATAATGAACTGAATAAATATCATATGCTATATAAACTCAAAAAATATCCAATACACTAATTATAGCAGAAATAATAATAATAACTGAATACAATACACTGATCAGAGTAACCATGAAAAAATAACAATAATGAAAATCAAAACTAGTCTATAAGTCAAAAAAACTAACATCTCCAATATCCTAAAATATCTCCCCCTTTGACAACATCAAAATGATCACTGTGAGTTCTGAGGAGGATATGGACTCGGTAGAGGAACAATGAAAGGTTCCATCATAAAACTAATGGAACATAGGGTCTCAGATGTAGTCATCTAAAACTCATGGAACTCTGCTGTGTACTGATCATAGCGCTGATCTAGAGAATTAATATGTTGATGAATATGAGCAAGTTGTTGATCAACTTGGTCAAAATGTCACTTAAAAGCATCTAATCGATCAAGACGAGTGATGATAACAGTAAGCCGCTGAGAGATAGAATCAGTGAATGTAGCAGCAGCTGGAGCAGGAGTGGAAGTAGCAGCTGGAGCAGGGGGATCGGGAACAATAACAAATGAGGAAGATCCACCCTAGAAGTGATGTTGTCGTTTACGACTCAGAGCCACTTGGCATGTGGCATTAGTAAAAGAAGGGTCTGAAGGGTCAAGCCACTCTGCAGGTGTGTCATCTGGAAGTGGCACTTGCATGTACTGACATACAACAACCACACTCCATCTAAATAAAGCGATCGTGTCATTAGGAAGACCTAATGACCGAAGATGCTCTAATTATCATGTGATATACTCAGAGTGAGTATGGAACTCACCATCAGAATCATGCTCAAGGAGCATAGAATGCTCTATGAATGATAAATCAAGGTTCGGACCTTTTGGTCCAGGAGTAGGTGGAGAAGCAGGAAAGGCATGCAACTGCTGGTAGATGTAGTGAATGATAGGACCAAAAAGAATATCCCTGTTAGTACCCGTAACCATAGGAAAGAGGTCTAAAGCCAGTGTCTAGACTGGATGTTGGTACCCGTAACCATAGAGTAAAGAAAGATAAGGTCAGGGCCTGTGATGGTGTCATTAGACTTGGATCTCCTAAAAATAAGATAGGAGATCAGTCTATGACAGTAGTATAGAGAGGGGGACTTAAGATAAGAGGCTTTAAGCCTCGAAGGACGGAAAGGAGTATCGAGTGTGATCTCCCTCTAAAAGTCATTGCAGTCAAATACCATAGATTTGGCATTAGAAATACCCTTAGTATGGAAGTCAAAGATGCCATCAAACTCTGCAGGAGAAAGAGTATAAGGCCTGTAAAGGAGTTTAAAGGTGCAAGAGTAAGAAGTAGATAGACAGAAAGTCTGTAGGAACTCTAAAGTTACAAATTAAATAAAGTGGTTATCTAAGAAAGCAAAATTTAACCAACCTACATTAGCCAAATATCACAGAATATCATCCTTTAATGTGGTCTAACGAAGAGTAGGATAACATGTAAATCGAGAGTGAGAAAATACTTTCTCACTCAGAACAGAGGTGCGTACTACAAAGACAGAAGTAGCAGCATGAGGACCAGAGGCTGCTGGTACAGTGCGTTTGACTCTACGTCCCTGTGACAAAGAGCCACCATAAGCAGGAGGAGCAGACATATCGAAAAATAGTGTAAAACAGACAATTTAACTAAAAATAGAATTTTTCAAAAATTTGACAGAGGTTTGACTATTTTTGAAAAAACTCAAAAAATTGTACCTACACAGAAATCAACAAAATTTAAACCACACCTAGCTAACACAAACCTAAGTACTTTTCTCTAAAGAACCTAGAGCTAAAACAGCCTAGATTAACCAGAAAATTAAAAAGAAAAATTGAATTAAAAATCAATAAAACAATTAAAATTCAAAATTAAAAACTAAATATTAAGCAGCAATCAAACCAAAAATGAAGTGAGGAGGAATGAGCAACTGAATTTAGAGTGATTTGAGACTAATTTTATTGAATTTAGTGAGGATTTGAGAGAGAAATCAGAGAAAATCAGAATCCGGTAACTGACGACAACTAAAAAATCACATTTAAAATCGATTTTCCAGATCATGTATGGGTGTACCACCTAGGCGTACGGTCATACGGCTCAAAAATGCCTAAAAATTCACTATTGCATATGGGTGTACAGGTCAGATGTACGGCTGTACGAGAGCTGTCAGTCAAAAAATTTTAAGTTTTAAAATAGATATGCGTACAGTCGTACAAAAATAGTACGATCGTACCAAATTTAAAGAAAATTTGCTTTGAAAGATGTATGAGCGTACCAAACTGTTGTACGACTATATGAGATATTCGGTAGAAATGGGAATTAGGACAGAAGGATCCGTATGGATATACAAAAATAGGTACGGCCATATGGGGACTAAAATTCAGAAAATTTCTAAGAGTTCTGAGAATTTTCTTGAAATTTCTAAAGTCCACTAAGTACACCTACTTCAAAAATGAAACATCTATCATTCCTAGCTCATGTTTGATGAAGTTCAAATGTTCTTCACCAAGGGGTTTTGTAAAAATATCTGCTAATTGGTAAGTTGTATCAACAAATTCTAATACAACATTTTCTTTTTGCACATTATCACATAGAAAAAGATGTCTAATATCTATGTGTTTAGTCCTAAAATGCTGAATTGGATTCCTAGACAGATTGATAGCACTAGTATTATCATATTTGATAGAGGTGCATGAAACACAGACATTATAATCCCTTAATTGTTGTTGAATCCAAAGTACTTAAGCACAACAACAACCTGCGGATATGTATTCAGATTCAGCAGTAGACAGAGACACACAATTCTGTTTCTTGCTAAACCAAGAAACCAAATAATTCCCTAAGAAATAATAAGTATCGAATGTACTTTTCCTATCTAACATATTTCCAGCAAAATCAGCATCAAAATAGGCAGTCAAATCAAATGAATCATTCTTAGCATCTTAGCATACCATAAGCCATAATGTATTGTACCAATTAAGTATTTGAAAATACGTTTCACAGCACACAAATACAATTCCCTAGGAGATGACTGAAATCTAGCACACATACATACAGTAAACATAATATCAGGCCTAGAAGCAGTTAGGTATAATAAGCTACCTATCATATCTCTATACTTCTTTTGATCCACTTATTTGCCACTGTTATCCAAGGAAAGCTTTATGGTAGTGCTCATAGGAGTTTTGCTCAATTTTGTATCTTCTAGTCCAAACTTCTTTAGCATTTCTTGTGTGTAATTGACTTGATTAATGAAGATTCCATCTTCACTTTGCTTGACTTGAAGTCCTAAGAAATACTTCAACTCTCCCATCATGCTCATCTCAAATTCTCCCTGCATACACTCAGAGAACTTCTTGCACAATTTTTCATTAGTAACACCAAATATGATATCATCCATATAGATTTGAACAAGCAAGATATCATGTTTATAATGCTTAATGAAAAGTGTTGTTTCTTCTTTACCTTTTTCAAAATCATGATCAATAAGAAAATTACTTAACCTATCATACCAAGCTCTAAGACCTTGTTTAAGGCTGTATAAAGCTTTGGTAAGTTTGAAAACATGATTTAGAAATTCAAAATCTTCAAAACTAGAGGGTTGTGCAACATAAAATTCCTCATTTATAAAACCATTTAAAAATGCACTTTTCACATCCCTTTGGAAAAGTTTGAAATTCATGTGAGATGCATATGCCAATAACATTCTAATTACTTCTAATCTAGCTACCAGTGTAAAGGTTTTATCAAATTTTATTCCCTCTTCTTGACAATATCCTTGTGCCACTAACTTAGCCTTATTCCTAGTAATGATGCCATCTTCATCAAGCTTATTTCTAAATACCCACCTAGTTTCTATAACAGATGCATCTCTAGGTTTTGGTACTAAGGTCCATACATTATTCCTATTAAATTGGTTTAGTTCATCTTGCATGGCTGGCTAACACCCAACTCTCATCATCTAAGGCATCATTCACATTCTTAGGTTCAATTTGAGAAATAAATACAAGATTCTTATGAATATCTTTCAATTTAGAGTGAGTTATTACCCCTTTTGATGTTTCACCTATGATTTTCTCCTTGGAGTGTCCCTTCGGGAATTGCCACTCCTTTGAAAGATCATGCTCAATATGAGTTATGGCTAAGTGAGGAGGAAGATCATTCACTTCTTCCTTATCAACATCTTTAGGTGTAGCTTTTTATAGATGCTCTTGTCCTTCACCTTGTTCCAAAAGAATTCCTACATCATTATCATCAATGTCCTTTCTTGGACTAAGGGAGTTAGTTTCATCAAAAATAATCTGCATAGATTTTTCAACAACTAAAGAATGTTTGTTAAACACCCTATATGACTTGCTAGATGTTGCATACCCTAAGAATAAACCTTCATCAGTCTTTGGATCAAAATTTCCAAGATTATCCTTGGTGTTTAATATGTAGCACTTATAACGAAATACTCTAAAGTACAAAATTCTTGATTTTCTACAATTCCATAGCTCATAAGGAGTTTTATTCAAAATCAATCTTAAATGAACTCGATCTATGACATAACAAGCGGTATTGACCACTTCAGCCCAAAAGTACAAAGGTAATTAGTACTCATTAAGCATAGTACATGCCATGTTACAAAGGGTTCCATTTTTCCTTTTAACTACCCCAATTTGTTAAGGAGTTCTAGGAGATGAAAACTTATGATGAATACCATGCAAATCATAAAAAGATTTAAAACTTTCATTTTAAAATTATTTTCCATGATCACTCCTAATTGAAGAAATATAATAACCTTTTTCATTTTGCATTCTTTTTATCAAACTTTGAAAAGCATTAAATGCATCATCTTTATGAGCTATAAATGAAACCCAAGTAAACCTAGAGTAATTATCAACACTGACAAGTGCATAATACATACCACCTAAGCTAGCTACTCTTGTTGGTCCAAACAAGTCCATATGCAAAATTGAAAGGGTTTAGAAGATGTTACCTTGTTTTTCACCTTAAATGAGGACTTTACCTATTTTTCCATTCGACAAGCCTCACATACTTTGGCCTTGGAAAATTTGATCTTTGGTAGTCCTATCACATGTTCATTCTTCCCAAAATCATCAATGCTCTCGAAGCTAGCATGTCCAAGCCTTCTATGCCAAAGCCATGAATCCTCATTTATAGAAATAAGACACTTCATATTTTGATTAGGAATAGAATCTAAATCAATCATGTAAACATTTTCTACTCTATCACCTTGAAAAACTAACCTATCATCACTAATCCTATATACAAAACATCCCTTGGGATAAAAAATAACTTTATAACCATTATCATAAAGTTGACTTATACTTAATAGGTTATGTTTTAACCCTTCAACCATCAATACTTTATTTATTGAAAAGTTAGATTCCTTACCAACCTTACCAATTCCAACCACTTTACCTTTGGCATTGTCTCCAAAATTGATATTGCCACCATCCCGATTTTCAAGTTTGGAGAAAAGGCTTGTATTCCCGATCATATGTCTTGAGCATCCACTATCAAGGTACCATTTATTTTCATTAACCTTGGATCTCAAGCATACCTATTAAATACAAATGCATTCACTTCTTTTTAGGTATCCAAATGTATTTGGGTCCTTGGGGGTTAGAAGCATTTATATCATCATTCAAATGCATCTTCCTAATAAAACATCTATTGGTTGTATGCCTTTTTTATTGCAATAGTGACATATGACATTTTTAAACCTAGAATAGTTATGCACATATTTCCTTTTGGATGCATGAGAATGATTATGATTGCATGAACATGAACAATGATGCATTTTATGCATATGCATATTATGAGTCTTAGAATGAACATGTTTCTTTTTGAAATCCTTTGGTTTTTGTGTTGAGGTAGATGCTTTAATAAAAATCATACCTTTAGAGGTGTAGGATGAGTTTTGATTAAATCCAATAGCCTCTTTATTACCGTTAAGTTTTTAGTGTTTCAAAATAAAATCAATTTTAACACCTCTTTATTCAAACCTAGAAAGATTATCTTTTAACAAATCCTTTTCTTTCAAAAGCTTAGCATTTTCATCCTTTAAAGACTTATTTTCCTTTTCAAAACTTTCAAGCTTATTTTACATGCATCAAATTCATTTTGCAAAACATTTTTCTCTTTTGAAATGCATGCATACTTACTTTTAAGTGATCGATGTTTCCTAGCTAAGTTTTCATACTTTTGTAGGAGTTCCTCTAATGCATCACATTCATCATCATCATCATCACATTCATTATTTCTATAATAAGATTGAGCTGATATTATTACCTCATCATTTTCCTCATCATCTAAGAATGCCATGAAGAAAAGATTTATTGCTTCTTCATCACCGGACACCTCCTCATTTGTCTCGCTATCATCATCCTATGTTGCCTTCAATGCTTTCTTCTTGAAAGGCTTTGATGGTTTGTTGAAGCAAGGACCTTCATTCCTCATGTGTCCCGGCTTGTTGCATTCATAATAAATGCCTTGATTCCTTCAAAAGTTATCCCTTTGGTTCAAGTCCCATCTTGCCTCAAACGGCTTCTTGCCATCTTTCTCAAACTTCTTTTTCTTCATAAGAAGAGTCTTGACACATTTGGAGAGGAGGGCCACTTCATCATCGATCTCCCTTGAAGCTTTAAGGGAGATCCCTCCTTTGAAGAGGTATTTTCCTCCTTTAAAGCTTTAAGGGCAATCCCTCTCCGTTTGTCTTCCTGTACCCCTTGCTTGAGGGTAATCTCATATGTGAGAAGCTTTTCAAGTAGCACATCAGTTGATAACTGAAAAATTGTTAGCATCTTCAATGGAGGTCACTCTAACTTCCAATCCTTCTTAGGTAGCACCCACAAGATCTTATTGTTGATATCTTCTTTTTGGTACATCTTGCCCAACTTCATCAATCGGTTGGTGATTACAATAAGGCGGTTGTACATTTCTGAAATTGACTCATTTGCCTTCATTGTAAACAACTCATATTAATGAGTTAGAAGCTGTATCTTCCTGGTTTTGACTTGATTTGTGCCTTCATGGTGAGTCACCAAGGCATCCTATATTTGCTTTATCATGACATAATGTGAAACTCATCCATATTCCTCATGACTAATAGCAAAATACAGTATATTCATCGCCTTCTTATTCCTTGCGTTTGCTTTAAATTCTTCTCTTGTCTAAGTTACCTTGGGCTTGATAGTTGTAACACCATCCGTTATAGTTATTGGAGGAGAAACCCCATTCTCAATTAGATTGAACAAATCAACACCATCACTTTCCAAGAAAACTTCCATCCGGTGCTTCCAATAAGGATAGCCCATGCCATCGAAGAATGGGGGTCTTGTATATGATTGGCTTTCAATGCTTTAAGTTGCCATGGGATCTTTTACTCTAGAATTTTACTTCTAATCACAATTGAGCACCACTCTCTGATACCAAATGGAATCCCAGCCCAAGTAGCAACACATAACTTATAGTAGTTCAATACTAACTCTTGGCTACGTCCACTTCTTCTAAGTTCTCAACTTAGGGTTCCACTAATCACAATAAATTACAATAAAGGATTCCTTAAAATGAATCCTAACCCCAGTATTTTTAAGCTCACACTCAAACCTTTACAATAATAGCAAACTTACAGCAATTAAACTCTCAATTACAACTTAATGCCCCAAGCATTAATCTCACACCAACCCACAATTACAAAACCTAACTCTCAGGTTGTGGGAATACAATACAAGAGAGTTTACAATGCTAGAATCACAATACAACAAGTAAACTTACTTTCAAATGACAATTGAAGCTCAAAGGAAACTTTGTTCCACAAAACTAGCCGTTAGATATGAAAAATGTAATGTGTCTTATGTAAATAAAACTGTTAGAAAGGGTTTAAAGCCTTTCTCAAAAGTCGCGTACGGCCGTATCAGACATAGTACACCCGTACCAATTTGAAAAGCACAATTCAAAAATATGCGGGAAGTTAGGTATGATTGTACCATCTATTGGTATGCCCGTACCAAAATAATTTTCCTGTCAAGCAAAATTCTTGTGAGCAAACGTATGGGCGTACCACCCATTGGTATACCTGTATCAAAACAGGTTTACTGATGAACCAAATTCCTGAGAGCAATGGTACGCCTGTACCAAACCTTAGTACGCCCGTACCAAACTTAAGGAAATAAAGCTAACTTGGTACGGTCAGTCGTTTACCTATACCACACAACAAAGTGAATTGGTACACCCATACCAAAACAGATACGCCCGTACCAAACATAGAAAAATGATTTTAAATTGCAAATAACTTAAATTGACTCATACAAAATACACACATTAAAATCCTAGGTCTAACAAATAGTATTATTAATTAATTTTCTAGATTTATTTTGGATAGATAAAAATTAGTATTTATGTTTGACTTTAAATATAATTCTTTTAAATAAAAATTAATTTTTATATACAATTAGATTACAAAAAATAATTTTAATAAAAATTAAAGGGGACGGTAGACTTGTATTTTCTCGTATCCTTCTTCCCTCTTTTAATATACTATAATTACTATTAAATAATTAAAATAAAATTAATATTAGTGTTAATAAATTTAGAGAGAATGATAAAATTATTATTTTACTTGTTTTCATTTCCTCTTTTTAAAATTAATTAAAAATTCAAGAAAGGTGTGTTTAATCAATCTATTTCATTTGATTTTTAAAATGTAAGTTTGAAAATGTTAAATTCTATATTAGAAATATGAGATATTTTACATCTTTAATAAATATTTCATATTTTTAAAAATAATCATATATAATATTTTTCTTGATGTAATTTTATTATGAAAATTAGTTATTATAAATTATAATTATAATTTTTAGATAATTAAAATAAAATAAAATAAATTTAAATTCTTTGATAAAATTTTATTTCCTCAAAATTGATCATTTATATGTTATTTTTTTATATAAAATTAGATAATAAAATAATTTATATTTATGGATGGTTTTAAATACATAGATAAAAATTAATTATTTTAAATTAAAATCATTACTATATTAGATAATTAAATAAAATATAATTAGTTTTTATAAATTAAAAATAATATTTTATTTTATTAATATATGAAATTAGATAAAAAAATTAATTTTGCATTTTAAAATTATTAGTATTTTTTGTAAAATTAGATAAATATTAATTTTCATAAATTAATAATATTATTAATTAGTTTTTTAGATTTATTTTGGATAGATAAAAGTTAGTATTTATCTTTGACTTTAAATAAAATTCTTTTAAATAAAAATATTTTTTCTATACAATTAGATTACAAAAAATAACTTTAACAAAAATTGAAGGGGAGTGTAAACTTATATTTTTTGATATTCCCTTATTCCATCTTTTAATATACTATGATATGTTAGTAAATACATAATAAATGAGTATATACTAGTAAATAAATATATATTATATATATTTATTCATTTATATTTACTATGAAAAGTAAAATCAACAGGTAAATCAGAAATAATCAATAAAAATATAAAATATAAAAAATACATATAATAAAAAATTGAAAATTGTAGGAAAAAGGAGAACTATAAGAATCAAAATCATCTAATGTTTATAATTTTAAATTAATATTTATCATTGAAAATATTATTTAATGTTTTTATCCATATTTATTAGGTGCTTTTGAATATTATTATATGTTTTTATGGAGTTATTGTATATTTTAACAAAATTTTCAGTTATTAATTGGAAGTTATCTTACTATAGTTTTTTGATATATATTAGCTCATAATACACGAATAACACTGTAAACAATCTTTTTTTTTTTTAGCTCTAATGACAATCTTGAAATCAACCAAATTCAATTTTAACTTTAACAACATTTTAAATAAATCAAATTATATTTATTATTATATAAATTATTTTAAATTCTATTTTAAAAATATACTTTATCAATTTACTTTATTTCACTTCACTTTTATAGTACGAGTTTGAAAAACTAAATCATGTATTGATAGTTTCAAATATTTTCATAACTTTAATAATGAATTCATATTTTTTAAAAATTATAATAATATTTTTATATAATTTTATTATAAAAAATTAGTTATTATAAATTAAAACTAATGCTATTAGATGATTAAAATAAATAAAATAAAATTATTATTATATGTATAATATAAAATTCTATTTTAAAAGTATACTTCATCGAATTAATTTATTTGACTTTTACAATATGAATTTGAAAAAATTAAATTATATGTTAAAAATATGAGATATTTTTATAATTTTAATATTAATCTCATATTTTTGAAAAAATTATAAATAATATTTTTTATATAATTTTATTGTAAAAATTAGTTGTTATAAATTAAAATTATTATGATTAAAATAAAATAAAATTATTTTTAATAAATTTAGATTTATAATAAAATTCTAGTTTCTTAAATTTATCATTTATTGCTTGATTTTTTATACAAAATTATGATAATAAAAACTAATTTTAACAAATTAAACTACTTCTTTTGACTTTTATAATATGAATTTGAAGAAGTTAAATTACATATTAATAATGTGAGATATTTTATAATTTTAATAAATATTTCATATTTTTAAAAATAATCATTGCTATAAATTGAAATTATTACCTTTAGATAATTAAAATAAAATCAAATTAGTTTTAAAAAATTTAGAAGAATGATAAAATATCATTTTACTTATTCATCTTTTTTCTTATAATATTAATTAAAAGTTTGAGAAAGATATGCTTAATCAATTTATTTTGTTGGACTTTTATAGTGAAAGTTTGAAGATGTTAAGTCATATGCGAGATATTTTGTAACTTTAATAAATATCTCTTATTTTTAAAATAGTAATAAGTAATAGTTTTTTATATAATTTTATTATACAAATTAGTTCCTATAAATTATAATTATTACTATTAGATAATTAAAATAATATTAAAATTAGTTTTAATAAATTTAGAAAATTGATAAAATTATTATTTTATTGTTCATTTTCTCTATTATAATATTAATTAAAAGTCTGAAAGATGTGCGTTTAATCAATTTATTTCACTTAACTTTTATAATCTGAATTTAAAAAGGTTAAGTCATATATTAACAATATGAGATATTTTATAGTTTTAATAAATATCTCATATTTTTGTAAAATCATAAGTAATTTTTTTTATATAATTTTATTATAGAAATTCATTGCTATAAATTAAAATTATTACTATTATATAATTAAAATAAAATAAAAATTATTTTCAATAAATTTAGAAGATTTGTAAAATTATTTACTTATTCATCTTATCTCTTATAATATATTAATTAAAAGTTTGAGAGAAATTTATTTAATCAATATACTTTGCTTAACTTTTATAATTTGAGTTTGAAAAGATTTAGTCATATGTTAACAATGTGAGATATTTTATAATTTTAATAAACATTTTATATTTTTGAAAATAATAATAATTAATATTTTTATATAGTTTTATTATAGAAATTAGTTAGTATAAATTAAAATTATTATTATTAGACAATTAAAATAAAATTAAAATTAATTTTAATAAATTTAAAAGAATGATAAAATCATTATTTTAGTTCTTTGCTAGTGTGAGTTTGAAAAGATTAAGTTATATGTTAATGATTTGAGATATTTTATAATTTTAATAAATATATCATATTTTAAAAATAATTATAAGTAATATTTTTTTTATATAATTTTATTATAGATATTGGTTGTTATAAATTAAAACTATTACTATTAGATAATTAAAATAAAATAAAATAAAATAAAATTAATTTTTATAAATCTATCATAAATTTAACATAATTAATATTCTATGAATTTTAATAATTTTAGATAATTAAATTACATAAATCTTAAACAATTATAATATTTCTATTGATTTAAGACTTTATATGTAAATAAAATTTTAGTTTATTATTAATATTTATTAAATTAATTTTTATATTTATTTTAGGTAAGTTAAAAAATTAGTACTTATATTTTAATTTTAATTGCAATTTTAAAATATAAAAAAATTATTATTTTTATTTGAATTACATTTATTTGGACAAAATTAGTTTAATAAAAAATATGAAATAATTATTAATTAATAAACATAAATAAAATTAGTAGTGTTTAAAATTTTTTAAATAAAAATTAGATAATATAATATAAAATATAAAATAATTAGTAATTAATAATTAATAAATATAAATAAAATTAATATTATTTATTTTTAAATAAAAATTAGATAATATAATATAAAATATAAAATATAAAATAATTAGTGACTAATAAATTAAATATTTTAATATACTATAATAAGATTTAAAATCAAAATCTTTAGTTAAAATTATGAGTTTCTTACAGTTCAAGTCATGTCATGCATAGTATACATATTGTTCTTCAGATACGTATATATTGTTTTGAATTTTGTTCTCTTAGTAACACAAGATTAATAACCAAAACTTTAGTTTAGGATTTGATGAAAATTTGTGTATTTTCATATTATCATTAATTAATTTATTACATATTAATCATATGCATATTGATTTTGATGCATTTTATATCTTCTTTTGTGCATCCTTTTGTGAGCATGTAAGTCTTAATATCATTCTTATGTAATCGTTTTTTGTTTTTTATATTTCTCAATATAAGTATAACCAGCGAACTCCTTGCCTTGGGCTGCCCCCCTCAACAGTTCCATAATCATATTTTTCTAATTGAATATAATTATAAATAATTTATGGGTTGAATATATTATATAATTATAATATTTATAATATTAATTAATTTTTGAAAAATTAATAGCATTTAAAAGTTTATAATTGAAGTTGTAAATTCAATTATTAATAGAATCAAAAGAATTAATAATGATATTACTTATTGATATAATATAAATTCAAAGCAATATGCATGTCGAGATGGGCATTCGAGGTAACGTGGAATTGAATTATTTTGATTTAAATAATTTATTTGAAAATCATTTAAGTACTATTACATCCACACAAATATTATTTTATTAGAAATGCCATCCAACTATCTGCAAAATTGGGTGGAATTCCATTGACACTCTGCAAGACTCTTTACAAAATTGATATACTTTTACTCGGATCAAATTAATCTATGGACGAGTAGTTGAATGCAGAACCTTTTCTTTTTCTTTTTTTTTTAATACGAGAAAACAGCAATAAAGCTAATAATGAATAAGTATTATTTTGCCTCTGTTTTTCCTATTTTAGTTCACAAACTTCAGTCCTCAGCTAAAGTAACTTTCATTTCAAAGTTCTTCTCTTCTTTTCTTTTCTCTTTCTTCTTTCCTTTTCCTTTTTCTCCTTTTCGTCTGCTAGACTAGACGACACCTTTCTCAACTTCTTCTCTTATACAGCGAACAAGAAAGCACAGAGAGATATGCTTCCCTTTCCAAGCTTTGATCATAACCACAACGTATTGCTTCCAGAGCCATGCTTGGTCAACGTATTGGACGGCGGAGAATCAGTCGTCTACTCATCGTCAATATCATCAGAAAAGAAATCAACGGAAGCATGCAAAAGTCATAAAGAAGCTGAAAGAAGACGCCGACAACGTATCAATGCTCACCTCTCCACTCTCCGTACGCTCCTTCCCAACACCACCAAGGTTTGCTTAACGATATTAATTCATGATTTTGTTTATCCAAAAATATAAAGGGCATTATTGTAATTTAGTGTTATTTTTTGGTGCTTGTGTGTATTGCTATACTTGATTGAACAGACAGACAAGGCGTCCTTGCTAGCGGAGGTGGTTCGTCACGTGAGAGAGCTAAGGAATCAAGCTACTACGCACGTGACCCCAGAACAGAAATACTGGCCGTTTCCGGGAGAATCCGACGAGGCGACGTTGAGTTACTGCGAAGGTGAAGCGAAGCGAGCAGTAAGAGTGAGTATATGTTGTGATGATAGACCGGGTTTGAACCGGGATTTGTCGAGGGCGATTCGGTCTGTTCAGGGTCGGGTGGTTAAGGCCGAAATGATGACGGTTGCTGGAAGGACAAAGAGTGTGGTGGTGGTGCAATGGGGTAGCAGCGGTGGAGAGGAGAATGCGGAAGTTCTGAGGAGGGCGTTGAAGAGCGTCGTGGACAATCGAGGGTCGGGTTGCTCTTCTGGGCTGGGCCAGATGGTCCATGGGAGTAAACGGGTTCGGGGTTACGGTTTGATTAATGCTGGTGGTGAATAGCCATGACTGCGAAATGAAATATTGATAAATCCTTTTATTTAACATGTTCGCATATGCGCGTAGATGGGCACATTTAATACATGTTAAATAGAAAATATAAAGAACCTGAAGAAAAAAAAAGTATTTTGATTAGGATTCTGTGGTTCTAATGTCTGTGAATATTCAATTCATTAAAACTCCATATATTTAATTCACTTGGATCATATTTATGTTCACTTTCATAAAGTCATAAAAATAAAAACTAATGGAAAACACAAAAATAGATAATTTTGTAATGTAATTAGTTACGATGAGTTTTAGAAAATTATCATATTCTTTTTGTCATATCTTTTGCTTCTAGAAATCATTAAAATGGACTTCAGAAATGAAAACAAATATAATTGTTTCAATTTATTATCATTGTATCATTCAAAAATATAAGTAAAATACTATTAAAATGAAAATACTTGCATTAATAGGATTTTTAAAATTATTCTTGGGACATGTAGTGAGTAAAAAATTTATATAGTATATTAATATCATTTTCCACTCATTTTAATATATTTTCATGTATAAATGTTATTTTTTGATGCTTAAAAGAATGCATTTTTATTGATATAACTTGTGTAACTAATTGAAGCCAAAATGATAATTTGAAACAATCAAATGAAAACTTGGACGTCATTTTAGGAGATAAGGAATATAAGTTGTCTGAATTCATCTGCATATGCAAAGTTGATGTTAGGGGTATGGAATGACGTTCCAGATATCATTTGAGTATTCTATCATGTACAATGCTTGATTGAACGACATTTACCCCTTTTTTTGGATAGAAGTAAAAAAAAAAGGGGAGGAAATAAAATATTGAGAAAAAATAAGGGAGGAAAATCATTTTCCATAATTTGAGAAGAGAATGAAAAAGGAAGAAAGGAAAGAAACTAAAGCTATTTTCCCTTGCCAACAATCCTCGAGAAATAATTTGAAGATGTTAAGGTCAAAGGGTAAAATGTATTGCTTTTGTTGAAATACCAAATTTACCCTTTTGATTCCTTATATTTTGTAACGACATTTAGGACAGTTTTGTATGTAATCTTCACTTTACTTTTTTTATATATAAAATAATCTCTATTTCTTTTATATATCAATGAATTTTTTCAATAACATATGATAAAATATATGATATATATATATATATATATATATATATATATATATATATATATATATATTTATTAATAATAATATGATTTCTTATCTAGTTACTCATTGTTTATAACATATATAAGGGTAAATTTATCATTTTATAAAAGTATTTTTATTTCTTTCTTTTTTAATTATTGATTTAATTTTTCACCGTTGTTTTCTTTCCTCTTTGCCAACCACTTTTAGATAAAATAAATGAAGGATAATAAAGCATTCCTCTTGTTAAATCTTTCCTAAATAAAGGATCAAGGTGTCATCCTAAGATTCAGAATATGAATTTCAAATTGCTATAAAGTTTAGACATTTTCCGACTCAAAGGAACATTGTTCATGCCCATTTTAAGATTTTAAGTAAATTTTTAGAGCTTACTGTAGATATCAAAAAAATTTCAAATTAATTTCTAGATCAATTAAATAAATATTTTTGATCTATGAAATTAATTAGATTAAATAATTATTTTAATCTAATAAATGAAATATATTTTATGGGTCAATTAAATAAACATTTTTTTATCTATAAAATAATTAGATTAAATGATTATCTTAATCTAATAAATCAAATGGATT
>CANYBF012170961.1:0-216199 GCA_948192965.1 Dalechampia spathulata
CCCCCCCCCCCCCCCCCCCCCCCCCCCCCCCCCCCCCCCCCCCCCCCCCCCCCCCCCCCCCCCCCCCCCCCCCCCCCCCCCCCCCCCCATCAATGTAAAGGAAAGACAAAAGAAATGGAAAGAAGTAGAAACTTAAATGAAGAGCACATGGATGCATGTGGGCAAAGCAAAGTTCAAAGAGAGCAAACAGAAAACAATATTTAAATTGTTGGACATGAAAATAATAATAATATTTAGATATAAAAAGTAGGCTAAGAAGAATACACAACATAATGTGGTCCATAAAATTCAACTATGATGATGAATAATTTGGCTCCAAATGCCCCTTTTGATGGGGATGCCATTGGTAGCAACCCACATGTCTGGTTTCAGAAATTGACAATGGGATTTTCATTCCAGCACACGTGTTAGCTCTTAATTGAGAAAACGAAGTGCCATGGCTATGAGCCACACCGCACCCCCCAACCCCCAATTGGTGGGGTTCTTGGCTTTGGTCTTGAAAAAGCTTTTGGTTTTTGGTTCTTTACAACGACGTGGATGCATTTTCTAAAAAAAGCCTAAAATCACTTACTTGGGTTGATAAGTAGAAAACTCTAATTGATCCACATATTGCTTATCATGTCTTTTTTCTCAAATTTAGTGTCAATTTTATGCCTTCCTCCTCACCCAACATTTGGACTGAACATCATCATCTTCATTCTCTCTTTTAAAAGCAATTTTGTTGTTTAAAAATTAACACTATTCTTCAATAAACAATGATCCAAATATCATTTAATTTAAATTAATACCTTTTTTATATATAAATTTGGACATATTACTTAAGGGTTAAGATAATATTTTATTTTTGTATATTTTTATATATCAATTAAATTAGTTAATATATTTTGGATAAAATTGAATGATGGAGGGAGAGGGAGAATGGGAAGTGAGGAGGAGGGAAGAAGGTTGAAATGAAGAGAGAAAGAGTTAAAAGAATCACATGGAAATGGGAAGGGAAGTGGGGGCAAAGAGAGAGGTCGGTGCAGTTGGAAATGTGTAGGGCCAATAACCCACATGATATCGAGGTGTGTTGGTCACTACTAGAGGCTCGGGACTATTTTTGGACTGTTGCGCTAAACCTTCTGCCCATGTTCATCAAATATCCTTCAACAATGTTGGCTTTCTCACCATTTACGTTCATTATCTCGTAAACTAATGCTAAATAAACTCAATAAACTTCAAGATAAAGTAGAAAATGCATTCTTGTCTAAATCATGCAATTGGGTCGATCTAATTTAACCTATACACACAAAATAAAAAAAATAAAAAAACAAACAAACAAACAAACAAACAAAGCAAAGAAGATTTGCTGTTGCTATATCTTTAAAAACAGTAATTGGTTTGTGTCCAATTCCAATGAATCTTCATCTATATGATGATTCATCGAATGTACTTGAGCAACAACACACAATACAGAAGTGCAAATTCTTGGAATCATGAGAATCAACTTCTACATGAAACGCATTTTCTTATAAAGTAAAGTTGTACCACTCCATTCTTTGTATGCGTTGTGTTTGGATTAAGCAAAATCCAAATTATAATTTGCTTTTCCTAACCACTAGTTTTTCCTTTTGGGTACATTCTAAACCAATCCTTATCTAATCTCGATCATCGATCCAAATATCTAATTTCGATCATCGACCCAAGTATCGTAAAATTATTTCACTTTTCATAAGTTTTTTTTTTTTTCTGGTTGGAAAATTAGTTGGCAATATTCCTGGCAAAGAAATGCAAAGTAATACTATACAAATAATAATATTAAAGTGCATGAAAAAAAGGGGGAATAGGAAAGGCATGTATACAATGAAGTACAAGAATTTAATAATTAAGAAAATAGAAGAAACAAATATTTAATAAAAAAGAAAATTAAAAATACAAAAATGAGAAAATTAAAGAGTAAAAAGAAATGCGATAACACCTGGCATATAACTAACAAAGATTATAACTGACTATTCATTGAACTTGCGTGGTCAACCGGCGAACTGCCGCCCCCGCTAGCGGCTAGAATCTCCGTTAGAGCGGTCATAGCTTTAACCTGCATCTCCAAAGCAGCAATATAATCACTAGCTTCTTCTAAAATGTTACTAAATGATGCTTTCCGGCAACCGGGAACCAACCCGCTCAAAACACGCACTTTCTTTTCAACCGCCGGTAACCTCTTATTGTCTCTTGCGATCATCTCCTTTCTTCTCTCACCGTTAGCTTTAGCTTTTTTGACCTTTTTAACCCTCAATTTAACCTTTCCCGCCAAAATCGCACGGCTCCATCGAGTCGTACCTTTAGCGGCAACAGCGAGAGTTTTGTCGGCAACTTCACGGATCTGTCTACCTTTAGCAGCAGGAGAAGAAACAACAGACGTCGTCCGGCGAGATCTTCTGAGAGCTTCGACAAGTTTAGAGGAATAGATCTGCTGCTCGGATTGCGTTCTCCACCTCGTTACAGGAATAACCGACCGATCGTTAGATGAAGTAGGATTGTGGCTTAGTTTTCGACGTTTCTTTCTTTGATCAAATTCTTGCTGCGACGTGTCCGAATTCGATTGGAGGATGCCGGCCATGAATATACTAAATTTCCTCGATTAGAATCGCGAAGCTAAAACAGAATATGTGCAGGTAGAGTTTGTTTGATGGGATTGGGAAGAATGAGGAAATTGGAAAGAGGATGGCGGAGGAAGCAGCGACTAGGAAGTTGGGGTGGGGGGCGGAGGAAGCGGTTTTTATGGAGGGAGAGAACAAGGAAGGAAGAGACTTTAAAAAGCAGACCAATTCACACGCGGCCTTTTCTTAATCACATTTATGGAGCTGCCTTCCCTTCTCTGTCCTCAGCTTTGTGTTCTCTCTCTCTCTCTCTCTCTCTTTTAAATTATTCTATGCATTTATAATTTTCAAAATAAAAACAGTTTTCCAATATTAAAAATATTTATAAATTTATTAATATCCAAAAACAAATTATTTTACTTTTAATAATTAAGCAATTAAATTTTATAAATTCATAAAATATACAATTTCTATCGTATAAATTCCTTTGAAATAAGTAATTATATAATTAGGTCATGAGTATAATAAATTAATGATGATAAAACCTAAGAAGAGGTCTATGAACATGAATTGGATATTGAATTGCATCATGGATGAGGACAATTAATTAGGCCTTAGTGTATTAAATAATATATATATTGTTGGGTTTTAGTGGAGATTTATGAATAATAATGTTTTTTCTTATTATTATTATTATTATTATTATGCGGGTTCTCCAATTAAAAAAAAATACAAATAACCAATGAATTTAAAATAAAAACTATTATTATTATGTATGTTGTTCTTGTTAAATATTAAATTAAAATTAAAATTAAAATTTGGAATAAGGACCCGGAAGAAAATTAAATTAAATTAAATTAAAAATTAAAAAAAGGACATGAATTTTGCTTCTCCAAGCAACCAACCAACAACAGCAATAATAATAAAGGAATCTTAAACATAAGATTAAACCCAACTAAATTATAATTATTGTAATGTTTATTTTATGTCCGAATGGCATAATCTTCCACTTGGCGTGCAGTTTCAATCACCTTAACTTGCTTACAAAGACAAAACTAAAAATAAAAAAAAAATAAAAAAGAAATTAGGTCAACCAAAATGGATAAATCTCGGTGTTTAGCAATGCAATGTGATCCTAATAATTGTGCGCAAGGAAGCTGTTTTACTTCGTACCTCTGTTTTTGGCAGGTTAAAACATCTCCTTTTCTCCCTTCACTCGTTTTAAATGTGCTCAATATTTTCATTTTTTTTTTAACTATATCAAATTCATTTATTGCCAGACCCAATTATTTTGGATTCTGCTTATTGAAATAGATATGGGTTTTTAAAAAACATCTTCATTCATTAATTATTTGTATGCAAATAAGATATCTTATAGTTAGAAAGGTTATATTTTTTTACATGTTTTGAATGAATTTATCATATGCTTTTTATTAGTTAAAACAGTCTAGTATGTGCTTGATTTATGATTTATTTATACTATATTATATCATACACCATGTATGAATAATTATATAGAAATGGGGAGTAATGGATAATAAAAGGGGGAGTGTTTGGTTGCACTTGTTGTGTTATGAAATAGTGGGGTGGGGCTAATGGAATTTTGTTTTGTTTCTCAGCAATGATTAGTGGGTGATGCATTAAATATTATTAAACTCCATAAATTAACAAAAAAAAAAAAAAACTAAAGATGGACAAAAGGAAAGTAGCCATGTGGTTGTTTTCATTACCCTCTCCCTCTCTCCTCCTTTCCTTTTATTTTTACTCTTTTTATTATTATTATTATTATTTTAAAGACATCAAGTTTTGAATATATGTCCATGTTTATATTCATCATATTCATTAACACACATCACAGGCTAAGTCTAATTTTGATTAATATCTATTTAAATTATTATAGTTAAAACAACACTTGTAATTGAAATTCAAATTGAATTAACATCTATTCTATGAATTTGGCTTAAATTTTTTATCAAGAATTTATTACAGGATAATTTTAATACTAGTAATTACAATAATTTCAATTAATGTATATTTAAGTTATTATAATTAAAAGTTCTGAAATCGAAACTTAAATTTTCATTATATTTTATATTTTTATTAATATAAATTGAATTCAGAAGAAAATCATTATGTATCGTTGATCTCTATAATTTATCCTATGATAGATTTAATGATTTAAGTATGTTTATTTTTTAACCTTTAAATTTAACTGATATAAAACTATACGGTAACCTCCATATTTTTCTGATTGAATAATTTAATTTATGATAAGTATTAAAAGAATTTGATGTTGGAGTGATAGTGTCCTTTCATTTCATTAGTTTGTTTGCCATTAATTTCCATTGGTTGGTTGTGCCTAAAATCCATAACATGCCTATTGTCTAGTGCGTTGATTAGAATCATCATCCACACTACTTGTAATAAAACTACCCATTTCTATAACACATCTCTATCTCTGTCTTTGTCCTTGTCCTTTTTCTTTCTCCTTTTCTTCTCTTTAATAGTTAAATTACAAAATAAATACCAATAAGATTATATTAATTAAATAGTTTAAATGTAATTGAAATTCATTTTCTTATAATTTATAATGATGTTAGCATAATATAAAAAAGACTTTATTATTTTAAATAATAATTCCCATCAAATAAAAATATACCTTATGATTTAAATTATTATATTTTAATTGATTTGATTTTTTTTACTATTTTAATGAGTAATTTTGAATTAAACTAATAATCTAAGAATTAAATAATAGCGAAACTCATTTAATATTTTATTTATATCATCGAGTTATTATAGAAAATAACTTTGTAAAAGTGATCAATTCAGCTATATATATATGTTTGAAATATAAGTTAAACTTAAGATATATTTAAAAGGATATGAAATTATTATGCATAGAATTAATTAATTAATTAATGGTCGGTATTTTTGGGTTTTCTTGATAAAGATCACATAATCTTTTGTATGGATAGCAGCATTAGGGGCTATGCATAAGGTGATGATTCACAGAAGCCTAGCAAAGTAGCATTACTATTGGCAATGAAACATGTCTTTCTCCATAGACCCCTCAACAATATAACTTGTTTATGCAAATTTTAGGGCACAACCATAGGCTAAAATTAATGCCCATGTTCTCCCCATATGTCAAAGCACCCAATAACTTTAAAAATCCTTAGTGGGTAGGACTGCCCTACACAAGAAGGGTTCGAAAGGGCATGATTGAACAAATGAGTCCTTGAATATATAAATTTATGACATGATAAGGATACCCATCATGCTTAGCAAAATAAGGGTAATAATAAATACTTGTACATGTTTGTGATTTTATTAGATTGTTTTTAATACATAATAAACATTATAAATTAAAATAAAAAATAAAAAATAAAAAAGAAAGGCAAATGAAATCTCTAGAGAATCAGATTGAGCCCCATTAGCTGTGACATGCCAGAAAGCTTGCCTCCTTGAGTGAGACAGGCTTCAATGTCTTCAATATGAAATTTTATATCAATATTCACCTTGGATATTATCACCTAGAACATGGGTTTTGTTCGTAACCTATATTAAATCTCAAAATTTATTATTTTTACAGAGTATTTTTAAAAATCCGTTTTCGTTCTTGATATCGTTAACGATTACCCGTATCCATTTTATCCATTTTTAACCAATAGGATTTACTTGTTTTTAGCACACAAAATGAAATTTACCTTTTATTGAAGTTGAGAAAAAAGCACCAAGGAAACAATCAAATCAGATTGAAAACATATTATGGGTTGAGTTTATTGATAATCATAATCACAATCATGTACTCAGCAATGCCAAAGAGGGGATTGGATTTGTCAAACCATATTCCTACTTATCCCATCTCTTAACCACTTTCTATAAAGCAACCAATGAGGATTCAATTGAAAATTAGTTCAAAAATCAAACCTTAACAGCTGGATCCATAAGCTTTATCATTGGTATTATCATTATAATTATGATTATGATTATTTAAACCTGTGATTTGCATAAGACAAAGCAACTCCTAATTGGGTTTTGCTCCCTATAATGGGTTTTGTTAATTAAGTAAAACACACTTGCTCATTTGTTCTGTATTTTAATGGTACGAGTGCTTGAATTTGACATGCAAACCATCGCTTTTGTTTCATTTGTTGTCACGAGAATGAGGTAAGGTTTGTGTGTTATGTCCATTGTTGACTCTCTTAGCTATCTCCATCAATTGGCTTGGATTTTCCAACTTCTTTAGTTATTCATTCCTTTCTATATCTATCTAATCCATAACCCTTATCTTCTATGTAATTATGATGCTTAAGCTTGCTTGTTATGATAAAAGGAATATATTAACCCATCGTTATCATTTTAATTCAGTCTAAACAAGTGATTTTATAATCATTATATGTTTAATGATGTGGGATATAATATAATGTATTCTCAGTTTGAAATATTCGTAGTCACTTCGTTATATATGTTAACTCGAATTTGATAAGAAATTCATCCCATCTAAAGCTTGATGTTATTATCGAACAATAAGACAAATGCACCCAATTTTATGGATATAAAGAGATAAAATAGATAATTGTTAGATTAATTATATTTCAATAATGACATTAACATAACAAAGATAATTTTAAGCAATTTTTATTTTTTAAAAAAGTAACAAAAAATTATTATTTAGTAATGATTTGATTAGAGGCTTCTTTTAAGTTAATTAAAGGTTGTTTCTTACATTAAATAATTATTAAACAAATTGTTTTTTTTTTTTTTAAAAAAAACAGCAAAATCATTGACAGCATCATCATAGGACCATTAAAGAGTGGCTCACACGAGTGCCTGCCTTCATTCCTAATCAATCACCATCCATTGCTTATGTTAAACATAATCATGATTACTGTCATTAATTTAAACTTGGTTCCAACTGTATTAAGAAAGCTTGTTATTATTATTATCCTTAATCTCTATTAACAGCGATCAATGTTTGACATCTGTCTCTGTTAATTACATAGTAAACTGAAATGACAATCAAATGGGAAGTTGAAGCTCAGTCTTCTGTATAAACAGCTCGATATAAAGCTTAAACCAGCTTAAGGGTGACCTTGGAATGCATGGAATTTAGTATCTTGGACTCATCTTCATCCTGCCTTCCTGAATCAATGCACAAGCTTCTTCAGTTCATTATAGTAAGCGTAAAGCTTTAAGAATAATGTCAGAATCTAGATAAAGCACCAAGTTGCTGCATAATTCTGAGTAAACCAGTTGCAAATGTTGTAGAATAGATTAGTTCAAGAGATTGTTGGATTAGTGCAAGGAATCTTACCATGGCGTTGCTTAGCGAGTTGCTGGTAGCTGCAAGCTGTTTGTTGAAGCTTTAGGCTTCACAGTATAAGCAAGTTTGATCTCTGCTGAGGAAGAGCTTGGAGGAGCTTCTTCCTGGAAGGGTACTTCAAATACTAGGGACTCATATAGACATACTTCATCTTCTTTACAATAGTATACCTGTAAAAACGAACCAAATACAGAGTTGCAGTTGGAAAATGATATTGACCAACAGAAACCGTTGACAGGACAATTTCTCCAACCACTTTTGGACGTTGACATCAGAAGGCATAGAATTGTTCAACAAGCACTAGGTTCTGCATTTCTCATTTAAACATTGTTCAAATGACAAGAAAATCATTTTCTAAAGATAATTTAAGGGCTGCTCTTTCAACCTTCATTTATATGTCTACGTTATGAATTGAAGTATAAGTCGAAATATGTGTTCAAGCTGAAGATGAAATTTTCCATGTAGAATGAATCAGCTTTAGATTCTGTCCATGCATTCCAGTTGTAGTGTATAAAGCAAAAGCGGGTCACCTTGCAATTTATTCT
This sequence comes from Dalechampia spathulata, assembly GCA_948192965.1. NCBI lineage: Eukaryota > Viridiplantae > Streptophyta > Magnoliopsida > Malpighiales > Euphorbiaceae > Dalechampia > Dalechampia spathulata. The sequence goes on from CANYBF012170961.1 coordinate 8,451, forward strand.
CCCTGTTGAAGCTGAGGCAGAGGTTCTCCTGAAATGAAGATTTGCAGTTCCATCTGGACTGAGATATCCCTCCGGGGGGTCAATTAAAACCACATTTTCAGGCTCGCTATCAACAATGAATTTGCTGCGTGCTTCCTGCCAAAGGGACCATTTAAGATGACAATATTAGCAATTCCAGAAGCAGGTAACTTCACACCGCTAAATGTTACAGAATAAAAGTGGATAAGCATACAGCTCGGCATGACCTTTGAGAAATGGTACTCTTCGGGTAATGATATTTTGAGATAAAGGTTCCCTTCCTTGGATGAAACACCATCAACTTTAACTGTTTGCACGCCAGATGCTGATCTTCTCCTAAGACGTTTCAAGGATCGGGATTTTGGTGCAGGAGGCTGAACTCCTTTTAGCTCCAAAGTAAGAAGTTGAGCTTCTTCCTTGTTCAGGTCAAGATACCTGATGATGCTGTTGTTTGTATCAGCTATGATAAGTCTTCCTACAAATAACCGAAAGAGATCTCAGAAATGTGGTTTACTAAAGCAATAACCGACTTCAGAAGTTCATAAAACTAAATCCTGACATATAGCAGATGTCAGCTAACAGCATAGGAATTAGAATTACCATCTTCAGCCTCAACAATTCCAGATGGCTCCGAAAGCTGCAGAACAGAGAAGAACATTATATTTTTAATCTTTTATGCATCCAGATAAAAGCAGTTAATAGTTACTCTCTTTCCCTATAAAATCTGTGTTTCTAGGGTGGAAAGCAAATTAAGCTTTCAATGTCAGGAAACTGCTAAAAAGTAATAATTCCACTATGCATTCGAGCTGCTTCAGAAGGATGGTAATTACTATCTACAAATCGCAACATACAATGAGAAAATATTCTAACCTGAGCAACCAGTGCTTTTCCATCCTTGAAACCAGCTTTCCCTGTTCCTGCTATTGTAGTCACTCTTTTAGTGTTCACGTCTAACTTCTTGATCTGAAAATTAAAAATCAACAGTGATTGGAGTCCTTGTTTGTAATGAACTTCCAACTTGGACATCTAAGATGGTCATTGTATGGGAATAAGAAAATAAAGCTTATTGCATGGCTTTTTAATTCTGATGAAACTACCTTGTGGTTATAGCTATCTGCTATGTAAATTTGACCATTTTTTGCACATAATACACCCAGTGGATGTTGAAGAAGTACTTCAGACCCGATTCCGTCATGGTCCCCGAACTGCAAAATTAAGCCGGGGAATCAATCAAAAGCTATTGGGGGCCAAAAAAAGCAGATATGTGGTTTAAAACTAAGACATGATTCATGATACAAATGGTGCAGCAGTATGAAAAGTGGATCACCTTAAATAAGTTATCAGGGAAAAGCGGATCGCCTCCAGCCAGGAGCCTTGATCCTCCTGTTTTTGGATCAAGTGCTCGAATGGAGCTACTTTCACTGTCAGCAATATATACCTCCTTCATATCTATGAATGAGAAAAAAAGAAAAAAAAATTCATGATGACAGTTGAATGGTGGAAAGGTGCATTAACAAATGTGATCAGCAATGTCTCAAAGAATCCAAAATGTTACCTGGAGATGGTGAAATTCCAGAAGGTTGTGCAAATGATGTGCTTGTGGAGCTATCAAATAATGAAACGAGAAAAATCAATGACAAAATATGAAAATGTCTTGCGGAGTAGAAACTATAATTATACAAAGAAGTTGATCCCTGCAGAATAAATCTGCACAGGAAATCCAGATGAGCGAGGAACTTGCAGTGAACATGACAGTCACCGGTTAAAACTCATACCTTGATCCATTCAAGTTTCTTTCATAACCATCACCACTGAAAGCTCTAGTAATTCCATCTAGAGTGTTGTGCTCCCATATCTGATGCTGGCCGGCCATCGCAATATAAACTTTTTCATTGACTGGTTCAAAGCAGACATCCCATGGAGAGTTAAGAACCTGAAATAGGAAGGACGGACGATACATGAGACATCATACTCAGCATAAGATAAACTGATTAGATTTAGATGAGTATATTGCTTCGTTTCTAATGGAATCTAATCATCAATATGAAAAGGTTCTTCAAGTTGATGGATCATAGCAAATCAAAACCAAAACTTTCAAAGCATGAATTTTGTGAAGTCAGGATTCTTCTTTCTCGCCTGAGTGGTCCCTTTTTTTCCTCCTTCATAATCAGAGCCTTTGGTTCCATTTCCCGCAAGAGTCCGCACAATCTCACTGACAAAATCAATCTCCCTGCAAAAGAACAATCGAATATAGTGAACCAACTTACAGCTAAGATACAAGCAATTGCATTTGACTACCACGATCATGTGGCACACCTCAAAGCATGGTTTTCAGTATCAGCAACATAGAGAAGATTTTTCTTTGCATTGTAAGCCAGACCCTGGAGAAGAACATAACCACATTAAGAAATAAAACTCAGCCATAAGATGGCAAACCTCATGTAGATAAAAGTAAATATTAAATCAACACCTGAGGACGATTAAAGGTGGCTTCATCAAAAGAACCATCACGTAGACCTTCCTCTCCAGTGCTCCCAACTTGAACGATGAAGTTGCCATCTAGATCAGTGACCACCTAAATTTGAGAAGTAATAGAAGTTGAGATGGTAATGTTCTAAAAGTTTGAAGAATCAGAGAGAATTTTCAGGTGAACTTCATGGTGCTCAGACTACATTCAACAAAGTAAACGTACTATGCGGTTATGGTTGCTATCTGAAATGAACAACCGATTGTTAAGAACATCAATTGCCAACTTTCCAGGAAACTTCAGAGGAGAGGTAACTAAACGAGGATCGTTATCTTTCTCCAAACTCAATGGAATTGGCGTGCTATCTAGGATCTTCTTCCCACCATAATACAGAAGGGCTGCCTCCACCAACTCATCAAGATCCTAAATCGATAAGAGCAAAACAATGATTTTCTTTTCTACTTTATTGATCCGTACCGAGAACACAAAACAGTTGAAATGTAGGCAGGTTCGATGTGATTAAATATTTTGGACCCAGATATCACAGAATTACAGTTAACCAAATTAAATGCTGACGGATAGATGGAAATCAGTTCAGAGAAAGCTGACAATTACAGTTCTGAAGCAACCGTCTGTAGGTCTTTTGAATGTGATGACAAATTTGACAAATGCAAAACGTATAGCGGTAAGATAGCTAGCTGCTCATGGATACCTTTCTGTGGCCTTCTCCTGATATTTGAGCAAGAAGCTTACCGGTGGGTCCAACAAGGGCAAATGTAGGCCATGAATTGATACCTAATTCACGCCACAAATACATATCTCCATCATTGACAACCTATAATTATGACAGACTGAAGTGAGATTAAACAATACGGTAATTAAAATGTAAACTCCCTCCCTCTAAAATGCTATCAGTTCCAGGAACCTCCTAGAGGGTTGCTGTATTTGCTCTCCATGATTGCATGGGTGTTTCACATCCTACAGACATTTTACTGTAGCCTTAAAAAGGCAAATTTCTTCAATAAAGAAAAGGAAAAAGTATCTGGTTCTCTTATGCAGAATAAGTAAAAGAATGGTCTTTTTTCCCTTTCACTAAGCAAGTACTGCTTTGTACTAGATTTTGACTTACGGGGTGAGAGATATTATAGCGTAAGACTGCATTTCGAATCGCTTCTAAATCTTTCTCATTGTTGAACTTAGCTGAATGCACCCCCACAACAGTGAACTGTGAAAATTTTACCACAAAAAGAGTATCATTTGGAAGAATCAATTAGATACCAGAAAGAAGCATCAACATGACAATAAGATACAAGTAAAGCATCATCAGGCAAAAACTTAAGACATCAATTCTAGACCTTTCTTCTCATGGTCCCATTTTTACATTCCCATGCATGTTTTTGTTGTGTAACTGAGTTTCAGTTGGATCGAGCATAGACCCAGTAGCAAAAATTTTTGTATAGCCAACAGATGCTGATATCTTAAAGGGAAGAAAGAGGGGTTGTACCGGCACATCCTTGTACTTTTTCTCAAGAAAGTCAAGATCAGGCAACACATGCATACAATTTATGCAACAGTAAGTCCAGAAATCCAGCAGAACTATTTTGCCTTTCAATTCCTGCAGAAGCAATTGAAGTAGCTGATGTTTCTGCTTATACATGCTGAGGGCCTTGGTGTTAATTTAAATTATAAAAGCAATTTGAGTTTTAAGTAAAAACTTGCCCTGCGAAATTGAAGTGGAGCTGTATTCAACCAATCAAGTTTGGCTGGAAATTCTGGAACTATACGAGCAGTTCCACTGACACAGAGAATTAAAATAAACCTCAGAACAAATCAAATGTAAATTTCAGAAACTGGAGGTATCATGAAATATACACAAAAGGCGGGATCAAAATAATTATGTACCAGAAGTAGTAACAAGTACAGATCTTAGTTACCTGGTTTCTAGATCAGATATGTAATTTACAAACTGCTGGACTCTTGACTGCGAATTATCTATAATCATCATGTACCAGTGAGTTTCAGGTTGTGAACAACCACATAATTAGAAACAGAATGCTACTGACTGGAAAATGGCAAGGAAATCAAAAAAGAAAGGAGGAAAAGAAAAGAAAATTGGAACAGAAGAAAGGAACATGACATCATGGACAGGGGAAGTGTATCCAATGACATACCTATGCTTCGACTTTGCTTAAAATCCGGCCTACTGATTCCAAACAACAAATTCCATATAGCTTGAGGGGATGCATATTGCATTGCCTAGAAATTCAGGTATGGATGCACATGAGAAGATAGAAGGAAAAAAAACAAGAACCATCAATCCAAAATGTTCCAATTGAATAACAAATAAACCAACCGATAATAGATCACCCATTAATTTTTTCTGTTAAATTACCTTCCAGTTTGAGATGGTGAAGGCTACACAGGAAAGAGCAACCCCCAAACTTGCATATCTCAATATATTGCGGCGAGAAGCCTGCAACCTGTCCACAAATTATTTCTGTAGCCTGAAGCAGGTACACAAAGGCTTATGTTCTTTTGTCAGAAAGATATGCTCACAATCATTTGTTTTGCATTAACTAGATTCGGTTTTAAAATTTTGATGGGAAAGCAAAATACTGTGTTGGCAAATGGCATTCTAAAGTTATAACTGAAACACTTCTTGCCATTTTGGCGAAGTTCAGAACAGCGGTGGACTTCTATTTTATGGCTATATATTACTGCACCTACCCTCTTCCTGCCTGGAAATGGATGGGAAGCACTTTTTTCATCTTGTAAGCCATTGTTTTGGGCATGGGGTTTTTCTTATCACAGTTCTGATGCATTTCAGTTAGAAGAAGAAACCGCTGAATGACTTGAAGATGGAAAGAGGGAAACAGATAGTTAACCAAACATGGGTTAGCCAAATTTTAGAGGAAAGTAACCTAGCTTACCCCCCAACCGAGTAAACTTTGTCACTGGTAGCAACATTGTTAAGAACGGACTCGTTATCTTTTCCTTCTTCGAGCATTCCTGCCGAAGTCGGTTCAGAAGTATGCAGAACCTGAGGTTCCCGCATCTTTTCATCTGCAATTGCATATCTTAATCAGATGTCATTGTGCCAGAATACATAACAATCTTAATTACTAACCAAGGAAAAACCTCCTAGGCGAATGAGAAAGATGTAAACTTGTTTGCCATCTTAAGAAAATTCTGAAATGACCATTATAAAAGCATTTGATAGTTTACAGGGAAACACTTTGGTTTTATTGGAGAGTCAAAAACTCAATACACGGGAAATCCATTACAAAAAGAAAGAAAATTTTAGAATCCTTTCAATATGATGCAAAAGCAGCCTCATCATCAGTCCACATTATTGATGCTGCAAAGTGACATCTTCAGAACTACATACTTCCACTGCTGAGAATATCATCAATTGAAACATTTCCAATGTCATCTCTGATAAGTGATGGACTCGCATTTCTTAGTGTTTCTTCCGACAATGTAGTTTTCACTGCTATGCATCTGCCAGAAGCACGTGATGTGATTAGCAAACAACGGAACAGAAAGTGAACACCGTACCAAAAGTGCAGCCAATATCAAGAGGGGAAGAAATCCAACAATTTCAGCTGTCAAGGCATTCTTGCAACCGTTTTTCACTTAGTTGGGAACAGAGTTTACTCACCTCATCTGTGCAGCTTGAGCAGCCTGTACTCCAGCCAGTGCATCTTCAATAACAATGCACTGGAAAAATAACAAAAGATTTTATGAATATGACAAGAATAAACCATGTGAAATAGTCCTTTGCTTCAGAGAAACTCTAGCTGATTAACCATAAAAGGAGAAGGAAAAACTGAAATTCAGCAGAAAACATTCACTAGCTTTAGAGCGAGAAGATGATTGAAACAGATCCATTCCAAAGGCACAATAAAATAGAAGTGTATGCTAACTACATACAGAAGCAACGAAGAAAAAGGTTTTGTTGAAGCTTTCAATGCATACTACGTCCAGCATCTAAAAAGCATAGCCGGTAAAGTAAAAAACTGTTTCATTTTTACAGTGCTCTCTCTTTCAGGCAAACAGAGAAGTCAGAAAAGAAAAACTTGCATAGCTGCTTATATAATTTGAATCATTTGCACTACAGGTTTTGGTTCAAGGTTCTATCAACTCACAATGAAACCAAATTGGATATACCTCACTAGGGGGCACCTCCAAGATTTTTGATGCTGCCAGGAAAATGTCAGGAGCTGGTTTCAAATTCTCAAAAGCATCTGCTGATACAATAGCATCAAACCTGATAAGAGAAGGTTAACAAAACATTAAAAATGTTAACAATAGCACTGCACCATTCTGTCAAAAAAGAATTGCACTACTGATTCCTCGAAACTCATTCTTGCCGTACATTGACAATGGCAGACCAGCAGCAGCTAAATTTGCATCAACTTTGATACGATCCGCACTGGATGCAACAGCAACTTTGAGACCTTTCTCTTTGCACTGTTGACCAGTCGCACTTTATTATCAGTAACCACTTAAAGAAGGCAATCATAAAGATCAAGTAAATTGTAAATCAGAATCAATGTGTTGCTTTACCTGTGTAATGAGTTCAAGGGCACCAGGGAATCCTATTCCAGAATTTGGTTTTGCATACTGAAAATTCCAAACAGACATTATGGTAAAGAAAATGTTGCATTGCAATTCCAAAAAAATTAAACTACTTACAGAAACGGTCACCTTTTCCAGGTATATCTCAAAGAAGCGTTGTTTTGCTGCATCAGTATCGAATCCTTCAATTCCTTTAACATTAGCAACACCTCCTAAGAAATTTGCTTCACCTAGCACATTAATCAAATACAGATCAATTCCAATACTTTAATCCAATAAACAAGGGAAAGAAAAGAACAAATAAATCCAACTGAACACCATTATACCTGTTCCCATGAAAGGCACAAAATCCTCAACTGTAACTTCAACCCCCATTTCAGCAAAAACATCAACAGCTGCCCTTCTCGAAGGTTCTTCACTATTGCATAAAACTCCATCCATATCAAATAGCACAGCTGAGACCTTTCCCCATTTAGTTTCTTCAACTTCTGGAACATCCTGCTTCTCCTCTACCTTTACACATGCCTTAACATCCATTTTCCGAGTAAAAGTCAAGTTCTTCGATCTATATTGAAAGAGTAAACGCGAACTGGAGGTGGGTTTTGTACCCTTTGTATTGGAAGCGAAGAAACAGAAGAGAGAAGTGGGTCTTGCTAAAGAAGGCGGAGAAGGAGATAGCAGCTTCATGGCCCCAAAGTTTTGGGCTTTTTATGGTTATGTTGATAATAATCTTGTTAATTCCAGCGGCAGGCAAGAAAAAAGGTCCAGTTATATATGATAAGGGTGCTATAATTGTGTCAGGATGATTATTTTTTTTCCTTTTTCTGATTGAATGATTGTTTCTTGCTGGTTAGCAATGTTGGTTTGTTTGATGATGTTCATATGTGTGTGGTTTTTAAGAGTTTAGGACCTGAGGCCTTGAATAAAGATTGATACTTTATCCACACTCTGAACCACTCTTTCATTTTTTTCTCTCTCTTTAAATTTCATTTCTCTATTTATTATCACTGATAGGCTCAATCATCTCTGCACCCCAACCATCTTCCTCTGCCACATTCATTTTTAAACAATATTAAAGAGAAAAATTCAGATAATTTTTTGAATATTTCAGTTACAGAAGAAGTAAGGAAACCAATGTTATAAGAATAGTGTTTCCAACCATTAAAGATATAAGAAGTTATAGTCTAATCAGCCAAAAAGTATTAGAACTATTTGATCCATGTTTAGACGATCCATGATGATCAATTTCAGTTAGATATTACAGCAAACGATGAAGATCGTAAATCAAGCACAAAATAGAAATCCAAGGACTGGTTTATTTACTATAGTCATGTACACTGCCGGAATTTCTTTCTGTTTACAGTTTACTGCAACTGACACAACTGATCTCGGAAAGACTGGTTATCTGCCATGTATGTGGAAGAAATGATAGATTGGTAGCTCTTTTTCCATGAATGCTATACCAAGATGTGGAGTATCTGGAGGGATTGATCCATGTGCTCTCGAAGTTAATACTATCTCTAAACTTGTTACAGGAAAAATGAACCTTTTACGTGGATTTTTAACTCAATGAGACTTTCCATTCTTTGTTGGAGAAGAACCTTGATTTTCTTCGCTTGTTCTAGTTCCAGAACTCACCAGAACTCATTGCAAGAACATGTTCCGTTCCTGAAATGATGGTAACGTGTGCGATCCCTAACAATAATCTCTCTATTATACACTCGAGAGATTAGCCTGACAACAGAATGGCAATCTTCACACATCCTTAGATTCTTTACAATGTGTATGGTTGTTCCTGGCTTTGTCCTGATCAATCCAAAAGCAATTGCGATCTTTTCACTGTGGTAATGAAGTGCAGTTTCCTTCTCTTCCTCTTCAATATCAAACAAAACCTGAGAAGTATTTGGCGAATACCCTGCCATCTCAAGCTTTTCGATCATAATTTTCAACATGACATAGATATCTTTCATGTCTGGATGTGACCCATCACCCATTTTGAATTCATGAACAACACCTCCTATATCAATCATGCTAGTTCCAGGAGTGGTCTTGACTCCTCTTTCTTTCATCAGTTTCCTCACATTTGCAGCTTCCTCCCATCTTCCGGCCTCTGCATAAATGTTTGATAATAATGCGTATCGACCGCTGTTCTCGGGTTCCAGTTTCAGCAAAATCTTCCCCACTCTTTCACCTAATTCTGCATTTCCATGTATTCTGCAAGCACCTAAGAGTGCTCCCCAAACAGCAGCTCCTGGTTCAATTGGCATCGAAAATATGAACTCCTCTGCTTCTGCCAATTTCCCCGCTCTTCCGAAGAGATCAACTGCACACCCATAATGCTCCATTTGAGGCACAATATAATACACTTTCTCCATAGAATCAAAAATCTTTAGACCTTCATCTACCATTCCTTTATGTGCACAAGCATTCAACACACCAACAAAAGTGATCCCATTTGGCCTAAACTTCTCTCTTTGCATTTTGAAGAAAAGCTCAATTGCATCTTCCGCTCTGCCATGCATGGCTAACCCACAAATCATAGCATTCCAAGAATAAACTTCTTTATCTTTCATTGTCTCAAAAACCTCCCAAGCCATGTCGAGCCGCCCACATTTGGCATACATATCTACTAAAGCAGTGCCTAGGATTGCATCCAAATGTATGAGATTCTTCTTAACGTAAGCATGAATCCATCTCCCTTGGTCAAGAGCTCCCACATTAGCACAAGCAGCAAGAACACTTGACAAAACAAATTTCTTTGGCCTGATTTCTTCTGTCTGCATTGTGTTAAAAACTTCCAATGCTTCCTTATAATGGCTTCCTTTGATATAACCATCAATCATACTACTCCATGAAATCTCATCCTTTTCTCTCATATCATTAAACACCTCCCTGGCTTCTTCAATCATCCCATTTTTAGCCAAACCAGATAACATAATATTCCAAGAACCAACATTTTTAACCTCCATTTTCTCAAACAATTCTTTAGCTGAATCAACATCGCCACACTTGAAATACCCATCAATCATCGCATTGAAACAAACAACATCAAATTCCCCATCCTCATCAAGCATTCTCCTTGCTGCCACCATGTGACCAAAACTAGCGTACATTTGAATCCCAGCACTTCTTATATGCCCATCTCCACCAGGCCCCTGCTTAATCACATGGGCATGAAATTGCCTACCTTCTGCAATTGCTCTAGCAATCCCACAAGCCTTGAACAACGTAGGATAAGTGAACTTATTAGGCCTAGCATTTTCAGCCACCATCCTAGAGTAATACCATATAGCCTTAAACGGCTCATCATTGTCCAAACATGCTTTAATAACAATGTTATAAACAAAAACATTCGGTTTAGGAACATGATCAAACACTGTAAAAGCCAATTCAAGGTTGTCGAACTGAGAATTAGCATAACAATTGACCAAGGAACCTGATACATAATGGTCTTGAAAATGGCCACTTCTTAATATCACAGCATGAACTTGCTTGAGATATTGAAGTGAAGCAAACCCTTTAGCATTAAGGAGATGTAGGATTGTTTTCTGGGAAAATTGGGAAGTGGGTTTGTTCTCTGTTGGTGAAAGATGATAAGGAAGACTTGTGGTGGCAGTTGCTGCATGCATTTTCTTCTGCTTTATCCATAGACTGCCAGGGCCATATGATAATATAACCGTAAACAAGCCAATAATTACACGACATACAGTTTAGTTTCTCTCATATATAGAAATTTAGCAAGCTTCATTCAATCCTTCACAGGAAATTATACATGGATATCGTAAGTTAATTATACGATAAGAATATCTTATTAAAATTATAGATAAAAAATAAAAAATAAATATTATTTAATATATTTTAAAATTTATTAGAAATTACATTTTTTATTTATCCTAACTATAAACATATTATTTTATTATTTTATTTGAATTGTAATTAGATTTTATTTTAAAAAGTATAATAAAAATGTACCTAAAATTGAAAATAAAGCAATTTTATGAATTTGGTATATATGAATCTAGACCAATATTTTTCTAAAAATAAAACATAAATATATCATAATGATATGTAAAAATAGTATCTTATATCCAATATATGATTTTTTTCCATATTAATTAATTAATTTCTTACCGTCACAAAAACTCCCGAAATGCAAAACAAGGAATCCCTATAACATCAACATGAAGTTTGTACAATGTAATATGATCAATTTCATTCATATTCTCTTCGAAAATGCAGTTGCTTCACATTGATCCATTCTTGATAATAATGATGTTCGTCTTGCTTTGTACATCATCAGTTGCAGAGCCAGCGACAGTCTCGAAGAAAATCATAGTCGATAATGGAGGCCAAGGGGACTTCACCAGTGTGCAAAAGGCCATTGACTCTATTCCATCTAATAACAGTTTATGGACTCTTGTCCACATAAAAGCCGCCACTTACAAGTAAATCAAAGATTACACTTATACTTAATCAAACCTCAATGATCTATCTATTCGATAATACAACGTTATTTTATGTTGTTTATATGGTAATAAGATCATGTATTATTTCTCATGATGAGAGTTTAATAAATGATATGATATCATCTGGGTTTTACGTAATACTTTCGACCATTGGATTGTTGGTCTGATAACATACACGTCTTTGTAGAGAAAAGGTGACAATCCCTCGAGACAAACCTTTCGTTATTCTTCAAGGAGAAGGCATGGAATCAACGATTATCCAATGGAACGAAGCTGGCAGCTCCACTGAAAGCTCTACGTTCATACTAAAACCAGATAATTTCATGGCATTAGACTTGATGTTCATGGTAAACCAGACCCAACTTCTGATTTTCCACCACACACCATACCATTAACACTCTATCGAGACATTTACAAACATTTTCATATCTTTTTTACTTTTTCCTGTGATGACAGAATACATATAATTTACCTGTATCAAAAGGATCGGATGAAGGCAGCATCCAATGGGCACCGGCAGCTACGTTGTATGGAGACAAGGCAAGCTTTTATCGTTGTGGGTTTGTTGGAGTGCAAGATACTCTGACAGATATGCTTGGACGTCACTATTTCCAATCTTGCTATATCGAAGGTGCGGTGGATTTCATCTGGGGAGTTGCGCAATCATTTTATGAGGTCAGGAAATCATCGAATATGACTAAATATTGTACAAACTATGTATATTTTTTATGTTATAAGCCATAATAAATCATTTTACAATATATTTAATGGGTATTCTTTGGCTCTATGTATGCAGACAAGTACTATAAATGCAACAACTGGAATCTTAAATGGAGCAAGTGGTTTTATTACAGCACAAGGTAGGGAAAATGCGAATGATACAAGTGGGTTCGTGTTTGTGGACTGTAATATATCAGCAACAGGCCCTGTTTACTTAGGAAGAGCATATAGAGATTATTCCAGGGTGATTTTCACGAGGACTTACATGCCTGATGCCATTGTACCAAAGGGTTGGGATCCCTGGAAGGGTGCTGGTCACGAGTAAGATTTTCCTTCTCTGGAAGAATCAATTTCTATAATGTTCTAATAAGCTTTATTCTTCAGTTACTGAAACTTGTTTTTCCAGGGCAACGATTACGTTTTCAGAATTGGATTGCCGTGGACCAGGTTCTAGCAAGACTAAGCGAGTGAAATGGGAGAAAAACTTGTCAGGTAATGAACTGAGTCGGTTAACCAATGCTGATAGCTTCATAAATCAAGAAGGTTGGATTCAACAGCAGCCTGACATTCCTTGATCTTGATCTTCTTCTTCTTCTACAAGGATTCCCTATTTCATTCCTCACATTCTTGTCATTGATTTTGCTCAGACTGTTCTTTGTTTAAGATGATTTTCAGTTTCTTTCCATTCAAGCAAAGAATGCCATGTCTTACAATCAAGTATCAATGAAGTCTCAGCTTTCCTTTATAATTTTAATGATATTTTTTCCCTAACAATACCTTATTAAGAATTTAATGATGAAATTCATGTATATTCATATATGAATAATTTTATATATTTTTAATATACAATTAATTCTTTCATATATTGAATTCCAGAGACATTTTTATCATGAAAATTACAATATTAAATCATGAAATCACTCAATTTAAAAAATTAAATTATCTAATGAAATATGTGAATAATTTTATATATTTCTAATATATGAGTATATAAAATATGAGCAAATATTAATAAAATACATTATTTAATGAATTAAAATTTAAAATTTTCCAATTCTAAAATTTAATTTACTAATTAAAATTTATAAATAATTTTATAATAATAATAATAATCATTTTTACATAAATGTTAGATTTGTAAAAAGTTTATTATATTATTTTAAAAAATCAAAAAAATAAAAATAGATAAAAAAATATATAAGAATGTGTACAAGAAGGAAATCTAGAATCTCTTTTTCAAACAAACAATTATGCCTTGTACAAATTGATTCTCAAGATTTGACAGCAAAGTTTCTATTGTTAAAATTATGCAATATATATATATATCAATCAATTAAAATAATTTAATTAATTATTCATTTTTTAAAAAAATATATTATATATATATATCTATAATATTTATTTATAAATTTAATACAAGTTTAATTTTAATTTATAATAGAATCTATGTAACAAATATATTAAAACCATTACTGATACAAGAACCCTGAACGAATCGTTCTTCCAACTCAGTTGCTGCTTGGCAGTGGATCCTTCACTGCCAGCATTGACTTCCATAAGAACTTCGATCCCATATACCAAAACTTCCTTCCACATCCTTCTGTCCATGAAACCTGATTCATAACGAGATAATATTTTAGCAAAAACCCACCAAATGGATATCGTTTTCTTCATTTATCCTGAATTTGTTTTCCAAATATGTTGTTCTTTACCATGTAAATAGCTTCCCAAAGCGGAAATATAATGAACCAGCAGTGAAACATCAACGTGGAGTTTGCCTTTTAATATAATGCAATCCAATGCGCATAACTTATACTCTTCTATAGCTTGTTCTTCACGATGCAGTTTCTCCCCTTCATTCCATGCTTGACGATCATGCTCTTTCTCTTGCTTTCTACATCAGTTGCACCATCTGCAATAGTCTCGAGGACTATCGTAGTTGATCGAGGAGGCAGAGGGAACTTCACCAGCTTGCAAAAGGCCATTGACTCTATTCCAACAAATAATAACTTATGGGTTCTTATCAACATAAAAGCTGCAACTTACAAGTAATCAGTTTTCAGAATAACTTATCTATTTAGCATCATCGTTATCTATTCTGATAACTCCAAAACCTTACAGGAACAACGACCACCTTACTTGGCATAAAAGTTTTTTCACTAAAAATACCATCATGCCTATTATCATAATACAATGCCTTGTTGCTTTATGTGGTAAGATCATGCACGTAAAGCTTGCTGATATGGGCACGTACTCAATCATTGAATCGTTGATCTGATAACCTTCGAACTGTTTTGTAGAGAAAAAGTGGTCATCCCGCAAGACAAACCTTTTATCATTCTTCATGGAGAAAGCAGGAGAACAACGACCATCGAGTGGAGTGAGGCTGGGAGCTCGACTCTCAGCTCTACGTTTATATTACACGCAAATAATTTCATGGCATTAGACATTACTTTCAAGGTAATTTACAGTTAACCAGCTTACAAAGTAACCAACATATTATTGACACTCATGAACACATTTATCAACATCTTTTTTATGAAACAGAACTCATACAATTTAATTTTACCGAAAGGACCGGATGGAAACCGTATCCTATGGGCACCAGCAGCTACATTGTATGGAGATAATGCAAGCTTTTACGGTTGTGGATTCGTTGGAGTGCAAGATACCTTAACAGATATGCTTGGACGTCACTATTTTAGAACTTGCTATATTGAAGGTGCTATAGATTTCATCTGGGGAGAAGGACAATCATTTTATGAGGTTAGAACAATCATTGAACATCCTATAGATTATCAGTTCTTTTTCCCATATTTATCTGATGGGTATTTTTTTAGTTTTGAAAGACATTTATCTAGAGTAGATCTATGTTTCATATGAAGAAGTGCACTAAATACAACCATCGATTCATTTTTTGATATTTATTTAATGGATATTTTTTGTTTTATCATAAAATATTTATCTATTCATATTCTCTATAAAGATAAATCAATAAATCTGATATGTAATACGTTTTTTGGTTTGATATATGCATAAGATCTAAATAAATGCTCTTCTTCGACTTTACATGTGCAGAGAAGTTCAATAAATGCAACAACCAGAATTTTAAATGGAACAGCTGGTTTTATTACAGCGCAAGGTCGAGATAACGTGAATGATACTAGTGGTTTCATGTTTCTGGATTGTACTATAACAGCAACAGGCCCCGTTTACTTAGGAAGAGCATATAGAAAATACTCCAGAGTGATTTTCAGGAGGACTTTCATGCCTGATGCTGTCGTGCCAGAGGGTTGGCGACAATGGGATAATGTTAATAACGGGTAAGATTTTTCCAACTCTTTGATGTTTCAAGAAAGTTGTATATATATATCTATACACACACACACTTAAATCTGCTGTTTTTCAGGCCAACAACTACGTTCTCGGAGGTGGATTGTGTTGGACCAGGATCTAATATGGCCGGGCGAGTAAAATGGGAGAAAACTTTACCAGTTAACCAGTGGAGGCAGTTAACAAACGTTAATAGCTTCTTAAACCAAGATGCTTGGATTCAAAAGCAGCCTGCCATTTCTTGATCTTTTTTCTGAAACCCTTCTCATTTCATTTCATTTTGCACATCATTGTTATTGATTTTGGTATGATATGAATGATATCTCTTCAATGTAAGGTTCAGTTTCGTTGAAATGAAGCAACACATGTAATGTCTATTTCATTAAATGGAGATTATTGAATGTTTTTGGTGGGTCTTGACCATAAATGCGATGGAAGTAGAAAGCAGATGCAACCAAATAAACCTGCCATCACCCACTTCGTTGATCTTGTCAACCATTGAAAGCACTGCATGTTTTGACAAACTGTTCTTATGATGATCTTTAAGTAATAACCATTGAACAAGTGTTGCCTTTTTAATTACCATTTACAAATTAATCTCATAGATTATCTTCAAAGTATTATAGTGGTCGGTCGTTATCGACATTAAGTGGGTGTGCTTCTTCTTCCCCACCAACCTGCCAATGATGATTTTGGGTATCGTTGTTTTTCTCGTCATGTGCCATTCCCCACCTTTTACTTATCACCTCCTCAATTAGCTTCCATGATAATGTCTCCACAGTTCAGGACACATCATATTTACTGGTCTCTTTGTAATTTTGGTATAGTTTGATAGTTCGGTTAGGTTCCATATCAGCATTTGACATATAATAAGGGTTTCATAATGTAATTTTTACCAAATATTGAACATCATGAAAAGCTTTTGACATTTTAATAGCTATGCAATCCATTTTATTTTAACGGGTTTGAATCATGGAAGGTCGTAAAGATACAAGTAGCCCAACACTATTATTATTATTGTTATTATAAAAATCTAATCAAATTTAAACATAATTTATAAATTATCTTATATTACATGGAATTTAACTTACTATTTTCCTTATTTTTATTTTATTAATTAATTATATCATTTTATATATATCAAATATATCATAATGATCTATATTACATATAACTTAATTATACATTAAAAATTTCAAATAATATTTAAATCTAATAATGACCCAAGTCAAATTATCACTATCACCTGCAAGTGCAATTAAAATATTCTTTCCTCCTTGAATGATGGGCAAGATTGATGGTTTCTTAAACTAAAAACCAAGTTTTCTACCAAAATCAAGACAAGAAGAATTTATGACTAGAGGTGCCCTGAGATGCAAGCTATTCAATATTATATATTGTATTGTAGGATGAAAGAAGCCAACATGGATGCAGATGGCCAGCTTTTAAGTACTATATCATTCTTCTTGGCATGACTTTCTAACATTTTAATTTTGTATCAATTCAATCTACTCTATTTTTCAAGCTTTTTCAGTGACAACATTATTACATTGCATCCATATGCATTAATTGTTCAACGAATTCATTAAATGATCAAATTATGAAAAGGGTGTCTTATTTCTATCACTACTGTCATGAGGAGCATTGATGATGCCGGTAAGATCGAAAGTTAATACGAAATGAGTTATATAACTCAGATTTGAATGTATTTAAAGAAGAAAGATATAACTAGCCGTGGATATACTAAACTTTTTTGAGAATATCACCTGAAACAAAAGGAAAACTTACATAACGGATTTTGATTAATAATTCATTAAACTTTAATACAAAAAGAAGGGGAAAATGTCATCATCAAATTAAGTGTAACATGTCCAAGAAAGAAGCTTTGCTAAGTACGAAGCAGTCAGCATCAAATCCATGATTAAAAACCTGTCCATCTCTTTAGTCTTCTTAAACCTAAAGCCTAATCTAGAATCAAGAAGAAGAAAAACCCTTCATTAAATCCTTAACAACCCATTAACTAATCATACTTTATTTAACTTAGTCTAATCATCCTCCATCACTGCATTCAAGGTTTTCAAAATAAAGGTAACATCTTTTTTCTTTCCTCTGTCTTTTGTTTCTCAAGAAAACAAACAATGGATTTTCATATAAAGGATTCAAAAGCAACGGTCAAGGTGAGCCATAATGTACTGTTTTCCATGAACAGATAATCAAAAGAAATCAAAACCAAAGACCTCCATGCCCAAGAAATCAAACAATTCAGTAAAAAGTTGCCATTTTTATTTAGCTTCTGACAAGAGATTGCTCAAAAAAGCACTGTAATTGTATAGAAATGGTTAAAAAATAAACCAAACTGACACACATCACGTGGCCTCTGGCACTAATATGTCGCTTTAATTCCTCTAAATCCACGCGCCTTTTCTTTCTTTCTCTCTGTATCTCTGGTTCTTGTTCTTGTTCTTCTTCTTCTTTTGAATAGAGTTTAAAGCTTTTACCAATTCTCTGGTTTCTTGTGTTTGTTTGCTTGTGGTCACTGAGCATCGGTTCCTTGCTCTTTCAGATCTGTTTCTCCCACTGTAGGGAGTGTGGCTTAAGGTACCCGTCTCTGCTCTTCATCATTTCATTTCCCTCAATTTTTTTTTTCAAAAATTTGTTCGTTTTACAGCCCTTTAGTTTCTGGGTTGTGAATTTTTTCCATGAAAATGGTGTTTTGAGTTGCGGGTTTCTCTTGTTTCTTGCATTTCGGAAGTTTCCAGTTAGTTACTGCTGCTTGGCATGTTCCACTTTTTTTTTTTCCTTTCCCTTCAGTTGGTTGGTTTGGGCTCTTTTTCCCCCATTTTCTCTGCAATCTGTAGCTTATGGAAGCCCTTATTAAAATGTCATGTATGTTGCTTTCATTTGCCTCAGTAATGGAAATTTCCAGAATAAAAAAATGAGACAAATTATAGTGTATGTTCCTTTTAGTTATAGAATAGTTGTCACTCCGGTTTTCTAGGTATGAGTTTCAATGCTTGTTTTGGTTTCAAGCTGGCATTTTTATGCTTGTAAATTACCTGTTTTAGCATTCAAACTGGTATTTTTCCGTCCAAAGTTGTTTTGACCTCCTTTATGTTGATGTTAATGTGTTATTTTTTTTAGCAGCAAACTATTGGGCCTAAATATTCATGATTTGAGATATAAGTTTAAGAGCTAAGAAGAGTTTTCGCATTTTTCTTCTTTGATCGACATGCAGGAAATGGGTTTCATTTCCAGGAAGATATTTCCTGCTTGTGAGAGCATGTGTGTGTGTTGCCCTGCATTGAGGTCCAGATCTCGACAACCAGTCAAACGATATAAAAAACTGCTTGCTGAGATATTTCCCAAGTCTGTAAGTATCCGGTTGTTCACACCTTTTCTTCTTCTTTCCCTCTCCTTGACTTTGAATTACTGGCAAATTTTCTGGGTGTGAGCATCAAGTCCTACCAGGGTTTGATTGTGAAATCATCTTCGTGCTGTAGTTTTTGGTTCAGCCTGGTAGTTTTGGGTTCACCCTGTTAACGATTAAGCCTATTTGACGCCGAGCAAGTTACTTTTGGGCCATCTCTGGGAATTGTTACTTTTACCTGTTGATAAATTACATTCACCAAAACCATTGGGACAAAGATGAGCATTATTGACAAGTTTGTTCACATTTCCTGCTTGGGGATGGATAGTTGTTTGATTATGTTGAAGGAGTCTTTTTTTGATGCTTTGCTGTTCGTTTTTCACTGCCTGGTGTAAGCTGAATGTTTGTCAACAATTTGCAGGATGGCTCCACAAATGAAAGAAAAATTGTTAAATTATGTGAATATGCTGCAAAAAACCCTTTTCGCATACCAAAGGTAGTGTTTCTGTTAGCTAGAAAATTGTGAATGCCCTGTTGACTTCTCACCAAGGCCATTTTTTTTTTTAATAGATTGCAAAGTATCTTGAAGAAAGGTGCTGCAAGGAACTCAAAAGTGAGCACATCAAGTTCATCAACACTATCATAGAGACTTATAATAAGCTCCTCTGTGTGTGTAGGGAGCAGATGTAAGTGCTAGTTTCCTCTACTTTCCCTTTCATGTTATTTATTTCTGAATAGAAGATGAGATCTGAAGACTGATAAATTTATATCATTTTTATCAGTGCTGTAGGCTGAGGCTCTATACGTCTTTAACTACAGATTTTCTTTATATATCACAATCTCAGAATTGTGCATGAATTCGACAACTCATGCTATAATGTTAAACTTTATCTTGATTTTTCGCAGGGCATACTTCGCTATTAATTTGTTGAATGTGGTGAGTGAACTGCTGGACAAACCAAAGCAAGATGCATTGCTGGTGCTTGGATGCCAGACCTTAACAAAATTCATCTATAACCAGGTATAATTCTCATAAACCATGCAGGAATTATAAGGATTACTAAAAAAGAAGATCCCATATCAGGTCTTACCATGAAAATAACTTGTGTCCCTCGAGCTTCAAACATCTGAAACTCTCTATGTGGATAGATTGTTTATGTGCTACAAGCATATGCATTTCCTTTACTAGAAGTTTCTCCAATCACTGTCCAAAATGTGCTGAGATGTGGAGATATGAACGAAACAATGCTACAAATGACGAACATTGACAACCTGTGAAAGTCATGTGTAACTTAGTAATGAACTTTTCTATTTCGGAGTCATTAACTGCAGATGTGATAATACTCATGCTTGGCTTGATGTGTGAACAGACAGATGGAACTTACACGCATAACATTGAAAAGTTCGTTCACAAAGTATGCAATCTGGCACATGACCACGAGGATGAACATCATAAAAGCCGCTTGAGAGCATCTAGCCTGCAATGTCTTTCAGCTATGGTAATTAAATGTATCCGTGTATTCTGAAGAAACATAGCTAATATAATTCTTTCACTACTTTTTCCTGGTTACCTGTTGTTTTTACTTCTTGTCCTTTATGATTGTTTCTCAAATTTTGGATAATATTTCATGTTATAGGTTTCTATCTTGTCAGGTGTGGTTCATGGCGGAGTTCTCATACATTTTTGGTTGTTTTGACGAGGTTAGTTCTCATACAACACTCTACTTCTTTGCATAAAACTATAGTTGTAGACCTGTAGTGTTCATCTAAGTATTCGTTACACCATAATGTCACTGCTTCATCAAGGGAGTCCTTTGAGTATATTTACATTATTATTATGTACAAACTGCAGATTGTGCAAGTCACCTTAAATAACTATGAGCCAGATGTACATGATGATGAAAGAGGAGAATCACAACATAATTGGGTCGATGAAGTAGTTAGATCCGAGGGAAGAGGTGCTGTTGTCGGTTATGATACTAGCTCTAACTGCATGATCATCAGACCACGACCAGAGAAAAAAGACCCTTCTCTTTTGACCAGGTTTGATTTTTCAAAAGCCTAGAGAATTGCTTACATCATAAGCTGTATCATGATTCACATGTAAATTTCTTAGTCAACAGCTTCATGTTTTCCTAATGTATTGCAATGGTTTCTTTCAATTTATTGTTTTAGGGAAGAGATCGATACACCTAGTGTATGGGCTCGAATTTGCATTCAACAAATGGCTGAACTAGCAAAAGAAAGTACAACAGTTCGTCAAGTACTGGATCCCATGTTAGTTTATTTTGATTCTGGCAGGCACTGGGTTCCCCGACAAGGGCTGTCTGTAGCAGTTTTATCTGATATGTGCTACCTGTTGGAGAGTTCAGGTATCTTGGTTGTTTTACTTGCTGTTCTGGCTGTTCATTGCACGTTGGTTATTTGCATTCCAAGCATTTGCTTAGTTATATGCAGTCATGTAGATGTGCAATGATAATTTCTACTTCATTTCAGGGAACCAGCAGTTGGTATTAGCGGCTGTTATACGCCATCTGGATCACAAAAATGTCATGCATGATCCAAAAGTCAAATCTCATGTCATACAAGTTGCTGCAGCTTTAGCTAAGCAGATTAGATCAGAAGCAATCCTAGCTGAAATTGGATTTGTCAGTGACCTGTGTAGACATTTGAGAAAAAGTCTTCAAGCCACAGTTGGATCTGCAGGGGAGCAAGAGTCAAACTTGAATATCCTGCTTCAGAATTCCATCGAAGATTGCTTACTTGAAATTATTAAAGGGGTGAGTTTGAAGTGCTTATGTTAGAACAAATCCGTGTACTTTCCCTGCTGCATTTCTAGTTTACTTGAATTTACACTGTTTATTTCAGATAGGGGATGCACAGCCATTGTTTGACATGATGGCCATAACATTGGAGAACCTGCCATCTGCTGGAGTAGTTGTTCATGCTACCATTGGTTCATTGATCATTCTTGCTCATATGATCTCATTGTCGTTGGTCTCTTCTCGCCCACAGCAGGTATGAGAAGCTGAATCGACTTATGTGTATTTGTTATTCCCACTGTATTTGTCCAGAATTTTGCTATTTAGGCTGTAGCAAGCTTAACTCGCAAAAAATGTCCTAAACAGGACTTTCCAGAAGCACTTCTTGTCCAGCTTTTGAAAGCAATGCTGCATCCAGATGTTGAGGTGCGAGTTGGAGCACATCAGATATTTTCTATGTTTCTTATTCCGAACTCTAGTCATCCCCATCGTGGAGCTGTGTCTTCACAATCTGGTTATATTAGTGAACCAAGGCATTCCAGTACTGCATCTGCCTTTTCATCTATCGCAGCATTACTTGAAAAGCTTCGGAGAGAGAAAGATGGCACCATAATGGAGAAGCATAGAAATAATTGCTTTGATGATTACAAAGAAAGAGACATTGTAGAAGAAGATTGGAAGCTTGGACGACCACGAAAGAATTCCCCTAACTTCTACAAAATTAGTTCTATTATTGACAGAACCTCTGGGACACCAAGCTTGCCTGAGTCGGTAAGTAAATTCTTGCAGCATTTTTTAAGTACGTTGAACAGGCAGCTAACTATGACCTGATTAATGATTTGCATAGGAGCCTTATGTTATGAAGCTTAGTGAGGATCAAATTGCACAATTGTTGTCTGCCTTCTGGATACAAGCCAGTCTTCCGGACAACGTGCCCTCAAATTTTGAAGCTATGGCTCATTCTTTCATGTTGACACTTATTTCTTCGAGGTTGAAGGTTAGATAGTTGATGGACGATATGGATCTTACAATGGACGAGAATTCTCTCTTTCTTTTCTTACTTACCGATGCAGATGACTCCTCGAATGTTTCTTTTGCAGATCCCAAGTGACAGCCTTGTAGTCCGCTTCTTTCAGCTGCCTCTTTCTCTCAGGAATTTGTCCTTGGACCCTAACCATGGTATGGATTACTTGAACAACTATGGAAATGCTGTGGGAGAGTTATATCCGGAACTTATTTGTTTACCATCTCTTGTCAGGAATACTAACACCAACACGCCAGAGATCGATCTTTTTAACCTCAGCAGGAATGTTAATGTTTACTGCTAAAATATATCAAATTCCCGAGCTGAATGATCTGCTTAAGTCATTGCTCCCAAATGATGTGAGTCTCTGTTTTTTTTGGTTATTCTAG
Source organism: Dalechampia spathulata (assembly GCA_948192965.1). Lineage (NCBI taxonomy): Eukaryota > Viridiplantae > Streptophyta > Magnoliopsida > Malpighiales > Euphorbiaceae > Dalechampia > Dalechampia spathulata. The sequence continues at coordinate 31,578 of CANYBF012170961.1, forward strand.
AGCTTCTCATATAATGAAAAGTTGAAAATTTTGTTATTGTGCCTTTTGATCTATACCTTACAGCTTGCTTTTAATCTGTAAAATGCATGATATCTTCATTTCCTTTCAAGATTAAAGATGAAAAGGCACTTGAGTTCAAGTTCTTTGACAGCCATGATGAACTGCTACAAGAAATATTAACCCGGTTTATCTTCCTACCAAAGCAGGTTGATCCTTATCTCGGCATTAGTGATGACCTTCAAGTATATTCAAAGACTCAGGTGGATGTGAGAGAATATGGGTCCATATCTGACAATCAAATAGCTTCATCATTGCTCTTAGACATGCAAAGCAAATTACTCGAATCTGACAAGGTCATAGTGGACACCTTAATCCGGAACCTGTCTAATGCTACTGAGGTACCTAATTCCGAAAATCAGACTCCTCTTACCTCTCTCTTATTTGCTTGCTCTCATAAGTGTACTTGTGTTTGTCAAGCTCGAGGCCGATGACTTGGCACGACAATTGTTGGAACCATTCACTCCTGACGATGCATTTGTGTTTGCACCACGATCACTACTCAATCTGGACCACAATCAAATGGTTGCCCATTCGAAGGAGTCACTCTCCTTTGACGAGGTATGACCTTATCCATAGTCATGGCCCTGTTCAGGTTGAATCAAGTATCAAACGGATGGCTGTTTCTTTTATTCCTGAAGTTTAAATGAACTTACTGTTCATGTAACAAGACAACTTATCAACTTTGATGCGCTTGTTGTTTTGCAGGACATTCCAACAAGCTCATTAGCCGAGGATGATGCAATAAGCGAATCATCTGTTGCAGACATGTCCCGATTCATTCCCAAGATGCCAACTTCACCTTCTGTTTCACACGTTATTAGCATCGGGCAACTTTTGGAGTCGGTAATAGAATCCATCTATTGGCGGCCCCGCTATGAGTCTGGTGTCCGCTGAAGTTGTTTGGGTGTTTGACCAATTTATGTGTACATTCATCTCAGGCACTTGAGGTAGCCGGTCAAGTGGCAGGAGCATCCATCTCTACATCGCCCCTCCCATATAACACCATGGCTAAACAGTGCGAAGATCTTGGCAAAGGCACAAGGAAGAAACTCTCCAATTGGTTGGCCCATGAATACCATTATACCAGAGGAGCTGACAAATTTTCACCAGCATTTCCTACAAATGGATGCCCTGCGCTAGAGAAGGTTAGTGGAAACAATTTACTGATCACCTCATTTGGTGCTCAGATTTTACAAAAGCTACTACGTGCCATGACATTGTAAATCCCATTTGCTTGCTTCACTCTGCATGAATGACAATTGACGAGGAATTCACATATTCTGCAGCCATACCCCGATTTCTAGAATGCAAACAGCTAAACTTGGTAAACTATTGTATTGCAGATAATGAAAAATGTGGAGACTGATCAACCAGTGACCAAGCCATGCCTGGCAATGAGACTGCCCCCAGCTAGCCCTTTTGATAACTTTCTTAAAGCCGCTGGATGTTGAACAAGTGGAGCAACATGCATCTGTTGTCTTTGTCAATGTTGTAAAGTCTGTAGGTAGGAATTCAAACTTTTAGGCTACTACCGGATTTCGACATGGACGGCACCACAAGCGTCTATTATGCAGTTAGTTAAACCTGGTTAGTCTTCAACTTGACCATCGTGCTGACAATGTGGGAGGTCCTTGATGAATTGATTATGCTAGTGTGTTAGCTTTACAACTTGTTGCAATATTATGTCGTTTCGGCCAGGTTTTGCGGCAGCAGCATTAAAGAAGCAGTTAGATTTCAGTTGATTTTTGTTTCAGGCAAACCTGAAGAGCATGGGAAACAGCTTCATTAACCCACACTTGCCATTTATTTGTTAATCACCTTCCTAATATCATCATTATCCACTCAAAACAACCCATTTTGTAATTCTTCTTGCTGTTAAAAGAATTCATTTCAAAATTTTTTCCTGATACCTTTTGAACGTTTGAAAAGCATGAATCTTAATGGTTTGTTCAATTTGGAAATCATGGAATTGGATTGTCAAACGGGTCAGGTACAAATAAAGCATTAAGTAACTATTTATTTACCAGAATAAGATTGATAAAGCCTCACTTTTATTTATATATATTTTTTAATTTTGTAGTGTCATTATTATTGTTTGTTAAAATTAACATCGTTATTGCAAATAAATCACTTATTCCTAGTGAAAGCGTAGATCCACAAGTGCCTTGAAAAAAAAAATTAGAAATGAAAAACCTGCCATGGATTACAGCTTGGGAATTCTGTTCAAAAACGAAATATTCTCTCGGGAATTGGAAGAGATGGTACCTGTTAATGGCTAAGAATAGTACACTATCAAGGAAACTCCATCATCCGTCTAGCCTGTACTGGATTGAGTGGACTTGTAATCTGATGGACCAACTTTCACATCTTTATCCCTCCAGAGGGGAGGGCTCATCGTATTCGCCTCCAGAAGTTTCTTCCACGGTCTTGCAAGAAGATGCATGACGAGTTTTTCCTTGACCTCTTTTCTTTCTTTCTTTTCCATTTGCTTCTTGCAGATCATCTTGTTTGTGGACTTGGCCATTTTTTGAAGTGGATTTGCTCTGTCGTCTTTGATGCATGATCGCATTTTTAAGAAATAAATAAAGTGCGGATTCGGATTTTCCTATTTCAGCAAGAATTCAAGCAAGTCGGCTTAGGATTAGGTATTTCCAGATGTAGCAGGGAGATCAATTAAAAGCCTTGTACTTCGTTGCCAACTCGCTTAGTCCGCTATCCATCTCTGATAATCCGCTGTCCTCCTCACTCTCTCCTGATTCTGACAATCCTCCATTTTCCATGGAATCTCCACTCATGGCGTGAAAGCTGGAGATCGGACTTAAAAATTTCCAAAAGCTCTCATGTCATTCAACCATGCAATCGTTAGCCTACTAATCCAAGATTAGTATTCCCGAATGCCATAAGGAGAACAAATGAATTTCTTTAGTCGTAACCAACTTTAATGAAACGAACAGAGAATCCTGGAAAATAAAATTTCTCAGCAGTTGCCATTTCCATGGATCATGGAGGGATCGCATAGGCCATGTGTCATCTACTTGGTTCTTCGACATGAATCATCTCTTTTTGTTCATGCTTGAATAAAATTCCGAACCATGGATCTATTAACTAGCGCCATCGAGCGCTTCATTTTGTTGAATTCCGGAAGCTATGAAATCTCATACGGCTTATGCATAAACTCGAAACTATGACAGATCTAAATCGAATTTCACGCTCTCGAGTCTTTCAAGGTATGGTGCAATGTCCGGTGGTTGTAAAGGATTTCTCTTGTATTATGGACTTGCAACGCTGTGGAATGACTTGGGCATAAAACGATGCTCTCTCGTTATTTCACATCGAAAAAGCAAATTAATTTTTTAAAAATTTGGTCGCATTTATAAGATCTCATCTTACATGGAGAGTTGATTTTAAGAGTCTTTTATCACACCATGTGATTTTGAATTTGGCAAATCTTTTAAAGCAGATTCCAGAAAATCACTACCAGTCTACCACTGGCGACAATTCCTCTTGTTTGTCCCACCTGTTGGCCTTGTGATAATTTCAAATTAACAATTTTCACAAGTTCTCTTGCACTCATCTATCACTTAGCCCGTTGAATATTCAGACACCATTGTGTTTCTCCGTTGGCAATCACTCCGATATGTTCGTCACCTATGAGAAAAGGGGATGATTCCAATCCTCTATATCATCATTTTTGTCATCCAGAGCATCCTCCTCCTGCGCATGGCCCTCTGTTGCACTAAGTTTGCCATCATCTTTTAGGTCATTGTATCATCAGCTACATCCCCCTTTCCATGCTCCAAATCCTCATTGGAATTCGTTTCTATTGACCTGCCGACATCTTCAATAGATTGAAGATCTGCAGAGACATTTGTAATTTCTTGGCTTGATGATCCTTCACCTACCCCCTGTTCGGTTAGCACTGTTTCCTCTTCATTTTTCTGATATTCATCATGATGTGCTCCCGTCTTGCTCCTGTCTTCAGGGCCATCAAAAATTTCTTCAACTTCTTTATGCTCTGCCTCATTTTCATCTTCCAAAGCAGATTTCTCAAACACATCAGTTTCTTCTGCTGCACTCTTTACTTCTGAATCTTCTCCAGCAACACGTGTAGATACTGGGAAAGACTGGAAGGCATCCCAATCATCTTCATCATCTTCATTATCTTCATTCTCATCCAAATCCTCCTTATCGAACTTCATAGAAGCGTCTGACGGAAGAAAATTTTTCCCTTTCGTCTCCTCCGATTGCAATGGTGACACAGTAAATGGTTGGGAATCTTTAGGTATCGGCAATTTTATTTCTAATGGCGACGAAGGTTTCGACGATGTACCGCTGTGATCTTGCACTACCGATGCACGGATGATATCCTGAAAGTAGAGAGAACAAACGATCAAAATACGGATGATCCCTCGATAAGCACCAAAAAAACAAAATGATTATAAAAGCACTACGATCAAGAAAGAATAATGCAAAAATATAAGCGTAAGGTACTATATGAGTTTTGACCGCAGCTAATCCTGCGTATTAGCCTAAGCATCATAAACGACTAGGTACTAAAAAGATGACAAAATAAAAGCATTCCTAGACAAAATGTATGTGTAGATCTAGCCTATTGATCAATGATCTCCCTGACAAATGATGGAATCAAATTAATACAGTTATTCTATGAACATCACAATTAATCTCAAAAACCAAAAAGGAACCTTGCTACGAACCTCTCGATTCAGCAAGTTTATCAATTAATACAAGCTCATGAGAAAGCAAACAACAAGCAGTGCCTAACAAAAAGCATACCTAAGTTAAACAGTGCCAATCAAACAAAAGAAGTAGCAGCCTTCTCATTCCCACAATACAGATGGATACAACGAATTGAATTTTATACCTAAACAGAAACAAATATAAGCAAGAAAGCACCTGAAGTTGTTGTCTATGTATTGCAGGCATTGATAACAACACATCCTTGAAATGAGCTGCTGAGGAAGGAGCTTGTGCAAGGTGAGAAACGAGCCGTACAGCTATGTTTCTCAAGTCTTTCAGTTCCTATTAATATATTACGTTGAAAATAAGTATTCACGGACAAGAAAAACCCATGGTTAAGCTTCTTTACTTTAAGAGATTTACAAATAATTATTAACCTGAGAAGGATCATTCTCTGATGCCAAGAAGACCATGATAATAGCAGTGAGAAGAATATTCATAAGACCTCTCTGACATTCACTAGCTTTTGCAAGTGTTTGTAGAAGAGCTAGGAATCTCAAGCACTCACCAGCAACAGTCACTGATTGCTTAACAACAGGTTTCTGTCACAAGTGACAGGATGGCTTCATCAAAATAGCAATTTTAAATTAAAAAGCTGTGTCTAATATTTGGAAACAACTTAAATCCCACCTTCAACAATGTCTGTATTAAGGTCAAGACATCCGTAATAAGCTCTCCACAAAAGAATATAAAGAAATTAGTGTCTTCTAAGCTGGTGCTCCTTTGTAATGTAGATTTAAGAACTTGCAATCCAATTGCTTGAACCTAATTTCAGATTTGCAAATCTCTTTCAGCGCCAAGTAAACAGTAAATGCCACAATGACATTCCTAGACACGTATACATGTAGAGCAACTTACCTGTATATTTGAGCCACTCAGCACGGTTTGGATGTATTTTGTGCAATGCGTGAACACTGTAAAACAAACTTGGCTGCTGCTTTTGGTGTCACCAGAACATGCAATTTCACAAGCTAGCTTGGCCAATGACATTGTTTGTTCCAGAGAGAAAGCAAGCTTCAATTGCAGTAATTTGCGAGAGTCAGATCTTTTATTCTCTGAAAGATGAAAGTCTTCGATACAATCCTTGGTCAAATCAGCAATCAAATTCATGCAAGTTCCAAGGGTTGCTCTAAGATTGGGGCTACCATCATCATCATGTATGGAAGGACCTAAATCGCAAACATCAGTTAGCAACTTAGGTTTCTGCGGACCACTAACAACTGAAACAAAATATAGGCTATATGTATCATTGATGAACACAAAATGGAAAATATAAGTGCTAGAATCAAATGTTTTCCTTTATACATGATCCTTTTTCATCAGCAAATGTAATAGCCGTAAGAAAGTAAAAGTAAAAGAGGTGCACAGTAAGCCTACATCCACATCAACAAGAATGTGAGCTCAAGACCTGTTTGCTTCTCCAAGAGATTGCGAGGCAGAACTATAACTAGATGTTAAATAGCAAAGATTCCCACAACAAAGATGGACGTGGGAAAAGAAGCTAGACCAAAACAGTAACAGGACTAAGGTGAGACAGGGTACGCATTTTTCCAAAAGAAGAACTAGGAACCAACAAATAGATAATATGATAAGGATTGGTACGAAGAATATATGGTTCTTTACTGGGCAAAGCCATGAATTTGGTGGATAGTTTGGAGAGGAGAAAGTTAACATTACTTGCATCTAAGAAACCAAAAGGGTTGGTGAAAAGAATAAGGCCATTAGCACTACTAGATACAAATTGTGGTACACTAACAAGGAGATAAATAAGAATGGGGTAGGTATCATCCTAGACAAGTCACTGAAGGATATAATATTATCCACATTAATTGATCTAGGACAAAATGTTAATGTGGTAAGTGCCTATGCCCCATAAGCATGTTGGGATGGAGAATGCAAGCAAAAGTTCTAAGAGAACATTGGTGGTATAATACAAAGCATTCCTAATGTAGAGTGTATCTCTATTGGTGATGCATGTAGGAAAATATAGGACTAGATATGAAAATGTACACGATGGTTTTGGTTTTTGAAGTTGGAACGAAGAAGGTAATAGTATTTTGGATTTTTGCTACAGCCTATGACCTGATCCTTACTAATACATACTTTATAAAATGAGAATCTAATTTGGTTACCTTCGAGATCAATCAAAATAAAAGCCAAATTGACATTCTTCTCATAAGAAAGACAAATCATGCTTTTTGCAAGAACGACAAGATCATATTGGCTGATGCTTTAATAGCTCAACATAGATTACTAGTCTTGGATGTTACAATTAAGAAAGGATCAAGGATAACATGGAGTTCCATTGCCCCCAAGATTAAATGGTGGGATTTAAAAGGGACGAAACACATGATATTTAAAAAGGGATGCTTAAACAAGGACTTTGGATTACAGATGGGGATGCTAATGCCATGTGGATTGATATGAGCAAATTGAGAGAAGGAAGGTTAAAATTGGTTTAGTCATATTAATATTAGATCTGGAGATGCACCAGTTATGAAAGTAGAGATGATCTATGTTTCTCATATAACGGTTCTAGTGACCAACAAAGTAGTTTTAGTGATAGAAATTTAGGTTGTCAACACAAACTTTTGGCACAACGAGAAAACGAGAAAGGAAAGATGCAGCTTGTTACAACAAAAACCAACTGGCGACCACACGATGGAATTCGTACAAGTCCCTTATAAATCTTTGACTATGGAAGAGTTAAGTACCTAATAATACTCACCACAAACCAACTGCTTTAGCAAGGGACTAGCGGATCTGACAAAATCGATGACTGTTGAAAAGCATAATTCAGTTGAAGCATCTCTGATGCATTTGTAACTGACTAACAGAAAGGCCAGCACTACAGACTTCAGTTTATTCTGCATCTTAAGAGGTTAAAATATTTGAGTCAGCATTTTAAGATGGCAATAATGATGATTGCTAAATTCTTAATGTATCACGCACACCAAAGAGGTCCCACCTTTGACTTAAAACGCTGCACAATTGTCTTTGCTGCAATAAATAGCGGAGATATCAAGTCCTCCAAGTTTGGGTGTTCTGATACATCCGTTCTGAGAGCAAAAAAAGATGCAACTATAAGCACATAGTTGTTTATGCATGTTCTAACTTGTTTTTCATATCAGTGGTAAAACGTGTGACCTCCGTAAAACATTGAAAATATAAGCCAAAAGAAGTTCTACAGCCAGGTAAGAAAATTTTTCTGCTCCAAGGAAGTCATCGGGGCAGTTCTGCAGAATCTGTTCAAAACCAACAAATTTAGCTTAAAACTTGCAGTGGCACTTCATAATTATGCTAGACACCATAGACATCAAACAACCCAGAAAGTTTCTTCTGCAAAATTAAATAAAATTACATAGATATAACGTAAATTTTTAAAATACAACGTTGATCAAGCTGGTAAAGGACAATGGCATAAAAGACCAATTCCCTACAAGGTATGTGGTGAAAAGTGTCCTGATGTAGAGATAATGTGGCATGCAGAACTATAAAATCCAACCAGCACAAGAAATTGTACATGAAGTCTAACTAGAATAAATCAAATCATTCTGAGCAGTTATGAACAATTGGTGTGCTTGGACAGTAACCGCCAAGGAAAAAAAAACAAAAGGACTATATAAAATGGGTGGAACATGAGATTGCTTGCTGCTGCCATGGTCAAAGACGTGGTTCAACCAGATGAAGGTCTAAATCTGAATGAAGCTTTACCTGAATTAATCTAACACAATATAGTTCAAATTTCAGAGCAAATAATCTTACCTGAGATAGAACTGATATAGCAAGACTATTCCAAGAATTATCCATGTAAATGGAGTACGATAAAGCCTGCATTAATTTAGCACATAACTATTTAATGACTGTCAATATTGACAAAAGGAACATTGTAATTGACGGTGTTTCAAAAAAAAAAAAAGAGATAAAATGCATTTAAACATACTAACTAAAGATTCAAACATGCTAGAAGAACCAAAAGAACGGAGAGAGATCAACAACACCTGCAGCAACTCTTGGCAAACATCTGCAGTAAGAAAGTGGGCGGTGAAAAATCTTTCTGATGATAGAAACTGAAAAACAGGCAGCACAATTTCATAAAACTTTGCTGTGGGATTTGTGTCTTCAGTTGGCAAATTTTCACCACATCGACCTTTAGCGCTGTTTAGTGGGACTATTTGCCTGTTACTTGCTGGATGTTGCTGTTGGAATAGAACAAGCAGAGCAAAGCCCCATAGAAATTGATATTCTTCCAATTCCAATTCGACCATGCTATATCCAGATATTAAGCTACTTCTTGATGCACTTTCAACGGCAGCCCTAGGACTCCCATCCCTATTCAAAGGAATTGCATCCAATGCAAGAGCCTGCAAAATTACTGGCCAAGCTTCTTCTAAGCTACCTAGCAACTTTTCTGAAACTAAAGGTGACTGAATTCCATCAAGGAACGGTTTCCACTGCAAGATGAGAGCACATCATCTTAGTTCCTTGCCACTGCCAGAAACAAAATCTATGTGGGAAATATCTAGCAGATTTTTAAAATTTGTTAAGCTTACATTTTTATTGAGAGTCAAGCACAAGCAAATGTAGCTGTAGTCTTTCAGCACACCAATCCAGTACTTTCCCAGCACACTTGAACTCTTTGAGAATAATGGTAATAATGCCAGACACTCATCCGGAACCCCACTATGATGTCGCCTCAAGAATGCAAATGTGTAGCATTTGAGAGAAGCATGAGCAGCCAGAAGTCTTATTTTGATCTGTCCATATTGTATTCAAGAACTAAGAGTCAACTCAGAATGAAATGAACAATTAGAGAATGGAAGAGTTGTACAGCTGCTATGAACATCCAGTTGTGCTATATTATGATTACAAATTAAATGCAACTTAAGCATTCCCCTACACTTCCAGTTTACCAACTTCTACCTGCCCCAGTAACCCACTTAAAGAATTCAGTACCTTGCATGAGACCCATTCTGCAAAGGAAGGATAGTAAACGTCCTTGAAATCATTTAATGGCTGGGAGATTAATGAAAAGATGCGTTTGACTGCAGCTTGATCACCACCCAATATACCACTAATCATTATCTGTAGAAGAACGACATTGAAGTTCATCCAAATCTCTTAGAAGCATTTATTGGAAACTGCTGAAAGAAAAACAACAATGTATATGAACTCCAAACCTTAGTGGCTAACTGTAATCCAGCCTCCAAAAGAACAGGACCTGAAGATGCATCTAGCGCAGTGCGGACAGCAGATATTAGTTGGGCCTAGTACCAAAAACACATTAGATTCCTTGAATTATGTTGAAATTCATGGACCACCTCTACCAGATAACAGGAGAGGTGTGTACATGCATAGATTGACAAATAAATGGAGTATATAAAAGATAAAAGATGTGAGTTTTTAAGTGCCATATAAATGGAATATATTAGTGCTTGGTACAAGTCAACTAGTTGTGTGAAATAGATACCAATCTTATTCATAACCACTATTATAAGTTTGACCCAATACTCTCTTTGGTTCATAGAGTTTTCACATAATATTAGAGTCTAGTATGATCAAACAACTAGACGATCCTAGGCTTGTGTTTGAAGATCTAGAATTGGCTTAGCATGAAGTTCTAGACCTGTTAGTGGACCAAGACCTTCGAAATATACCTAGGTGTTTGATGGGCCTCTAGATGAAAGTTCATATTTAGCAAGGGACAATTTTTCCAAACCGATTGCACCTAAGGGGAAGTGTTGAAGAATTCACATTGCAACTTTAAGTGGAATAACAATGGAGTAGATAAGTACTTAAAACAAACCAATTGATTTTGCACAAAAGCATATCAACCCTATTTATAGCTATTATTATGAGTTTGGCCCAATATCTCATTGACCCATGGAGTTTTTGTACACATCAATATTAGTTACTTAACACATCATTTATCATAATTATTGTAGTGTAGAATGAAAATTTTTATAAAGTAATCCTTATAATTTTAATAAATTGATACATATATCATACTTGATGTTTGTTTTCTCTTTTTGTAACATTAACATGATTAGATGAACGAAAATAAAAAATGTGATTTTTTATTGACTTAGTATAATTATAACAAAAAACAGTATTTGATTTGGACAAATACATATAATAAAAATTAGTTTTTTCATTAGATTTGAATTCCTTTTTCATGAAAAATCAATGTTTAGAATAAAAGTAGATTTTTTCTATTAAAAACCAATATTTAGAATATGTAACGCTCAACATAATACTAACTAGGCCATCAACATACCTGGTACTGCTCCAGCAGAAAGTGTCCTGGGAGCTCTGGATCAGGCGTTGTTGCAAACTGCATTCAGAAAAAGGAATGAAAAGAAAGAAAGAACGGGATAGATGGAAACAAATTAACAGTGAAAAAAGAACCAGGTGTATAAGAGAATGTCAGAGAGAGCTTGCATCAATGGAAGAGGTCACAGAATTGCATCAAATGCCAAAAACAATGAAGCTATGTACAGGTAGAACATTATACCAAAGCTACACCTAACTCTCCAGCAAGGAGATATGCATTCCACAAAAATCAAAGCAAGAGTTGAAGAGTTAAAAATCAGTTTCTCCGGTCAAAATAAGAGCATAACCAACGGCAACTAATGTTACGCAAGCATCAGTGAAGGTCATAGTGATGGCCATGGGTTGGGTAATAAGATACCCAAAGAAAAACAATGAAAGTGAGTTATTCTGCTACAAAATCCTACCAAAGAAAAACAAAAGCAAACAAGAAATACAACTTAACTCAAGCATTACTCACAAGTTATTTGGGCAAAGAGGAAATACAAATAATTAAAATTTGATCTATCTACTTAGTTTTGGCAATCTTTGCAGAGACAATAGTCAAATTTTAAGTTGGTTCAAGTATTTGGACAAGGGGCAACATCATATTTTAGCTAATTGTATCATTTTATTTATCTTTGCTAGCTTTCCCACTCATCAGCTTCGCCCATAAATATTGGGAAGCAAACTGATCCCCTGCATGTCTGATTTATAAATCAAATGTACAAATACCAAAGAAAAATACAGTAAGTTTTGCAAATAGGAACAAATGATAGGTTCAAAAAATTGATTTTTTCATTCAATGTTGTTCCTGAAGACAATCCTTCTTAAGTACAGCTGTACAAATTTTGGAATTGACCTAAATTGAAATTATAATTATTCTTACCGGTTAAAAGAAAAAAGCGTTTTAACGAGCCTCTAAAATAAGATGATAGCTATCTTATTACATGGTTCGCAGAACACTTTGTTGAAACGGAATTGCAGAGCTTCAGCATTCCCTCAAGCTCATGGGGTGAATATTTAAACTAATTACAACTTGAGTTAGGAAAATTATCCGATGACATTCATTAATTTAGGCATAATATCCTACCTCTTATTTAGGTACATAAGCACAGCAAAGGACTGAAAAGGAAATATCACAATATATCTTCACAGATCAGGTAAAAAAACTCATGAAGGATTTATCATGGACACAGAAAAAAAAACAATAAAAATGTTTACAGTAACAGATTTTCCATCAGAAATTTACCCGATCAACAATGGTACTAAGAAGTCCTACACCGATCGGTCGCATGTTTTCAAACTGAATTGTACTGATCTACAACATGCAGGTAAAAAAGATGTCAGTTATCTACACATAAGCTTTCGCAATTTTTGAACAAAGATCACAACGCAAAATATGTTCCAAGTCCTGTACCTGATAAGCTAATGAAATCAACTCTTGTACATGAAGAACCAGCCAGTCTCCAGAACCATCTCCAGCCGATCTTCCCCTTGCCAAAGAAAGGTCAAAATGAGCTGGATTGTTTCCCACAGCTGTAGGAAGATGGCTTAAACACCTATATCCCAGTAAAATAATTAGTTTAATTTAAAATGATTGATAAAAGTGATTTTGATAGACTAAGTGGGTAAAGCTATTGAAAACAATAGATGAACAAGCCAAAATGCTCGAGTTCATAAGCATTTGGTTTACCTTCTTTACTTACTCTATATCATACTTAGCAGAATAATACCAAGATTTGTTAGCATAAGACCCTTGTGAATATTACAAGCTATATGCATGTTCACACTTCAAATTCAATGGATATTATTTGTATGGAGAACGCATCAAAGACAAAACCATTATTTGAACCTCACTAATAACTTAGAACTTTCAATGGTTCTTTAACAGTTGAAAAAGAAGTCCAACACAATGGAAACAGATTAGGAAAAAAGGGGCAGCACTTACTCAGCAGCAAAAACTCTTGTTCGGTATCTGAGGTGCTTATCCCTAATAGCATTACTAATGGCAGCTTTATATGAATAACCTTGATCCAAAGAGCCCTTAGATCCCGATACCATATTTTCATCATCTTCTCCAAAGTTCAATCTGGAGTCATTATCTGGATTAAGATGACCATTTCCCGTATCACTATTGGAATCAGCATCATGTCTTGCTGACATAGCAAGAATCTGAACAAGGTTCAAAGTATTCATTTAATTAGCTCATATTGCCATGAATAAAATATCATACTAATAACTTGATTTTCAAGACCCATATTTTTATAGCAAGAGAGTACAACTAAAGTGGTTCAAATTGGGATCTGTTAAACTAAAACCATTAAAATTTAGAATTTAACTGTGGGTATACTACTCACTCATTCAATCAACACAGTTTTTAACAGATTGATCTTATAGTCATTCCAACTAGGCTACTAAGAAAAGGACAACTAGATCACTCGTGAGAAATGCAACATGAACAAAGACGTCAGAACTTCATCAATGACTTCTAACGATGGTATATAATGTGTATTAAAAAATGAAGGGAGCGTGGCTAATAAATAGGCCTCTTGAATAAGAATATAACAAGCTTTTTCATGTGTCAAGTTACATTCCGCCCAGAAACATAGAACAGTAATATGGAAAGCTTGTCCTTCCAGAGGCAAGTGAAACAAAAATGTTCATTTGCATGAGTTTGACTATGCAAACAATTAATCACAGAAAGCTTGCGAGGTATGAAGCTCCATCCAGGACAGGACTCGCAAATCATCCTCAACAAAATCACAGATTTTTCAAACTTCAATATCTTTTGAACTACAAAGTGAGAACCTATGCCCCATCTCTTCTCACTCAAAGTAAACATCAGACTAATGGAAAAGGTGAAAAGAATAGAACCTTCCCAAATGAAATCATCTTTGAATGATCAGCAAAACCAACTCACAATATTCTATGCAGAAAAAGGCCCAATAGCAGTAACATGTATCCATGGAAAAGGGAAAAAAATGGTAGGCATTAACTCTGGTTTGTATGAGCACATGTTATGAAATTACGTTAGTCTCAATTTTTTTCGAACAGATAACTTATATGTGTCAAAATTTATCTTTCTCATGTAATCTATGATTTTGAAAACTTTATCTAAGCGGGACTTGGACCCATTAAAAGTAACTTTCAAATTAGGATATAAATACAACATGTTTGTTACAAAAATATCATAGTTTAAACCTTTATTTGACAAGTATCTTCATTGGTATGTTATCCAGAAATTTTTTATCAGCACAATGGAAATGACTTTTTTTGAAGCAGGAAGCTTACAATTTTACAACATATCAGAACCTAGTGGATGGATATGAGGGGCATAATGCAAGCAGCAATCGCATGCACCATGAAAATGACTGTTCTTTTGGGGAGCAGGAAGCTTACCATTTTACGACATATCAGCATCCAATGAAATGGATGTGAGGGGCATGATGCAAGCAACAATCGCATAATAGTGGCACGTACCAAATTACCAATCCTGCAAGAATGAATGCAATAGTAAATCTAAGCATAACAAAGACATAAACTTAAATAATTCTCCATTTTTAGTAATATACATTGCCAAAGGCCTCCAATGGTTATAGTGAAATTGGATTCATTTGAACTGGAAATCATTGGGCATACATGATTATACCATATACTGATCATAATCTTATCAATTTATTGTCAACTTTGACTAAGCACGCAGTGTAGATCAAATGCTAAATCAGAAGACCAGCTGTGTCAAGTACACAAGAAAGTGCAAGGGCAATGGCATTGCAACTTACTCAGAATCAGTTTCCTCATCTAGCATGTGAAATAGGTTCTCTTCTATTTGCTCACCAATGACAGAAACCTGTCACAAATAGTATCAGCACAAGGATCTGAAAGGAATAAGGTTGCAATGAACAATACAAAGAGACGTGCATAACCCACTCACAGGATCCTTCTCAATAAGATGCCGTAGGGTGGACACAGCAAGATGCCGTAGTGTAGGCTGCTCTCAAAGAAAATAAATTGTGTCAGAAGAACATGAGGATAATATTTCACCATATCTGGAGCAAATTTCATGATAAAAATAACAAACCTGTCTTGAGGACAGAGTAGAGAGAAGAGATTGAACATGAGAATGCACGGAGATAGCTTGTGGGGCAAAGAGAACAAGTTGTTGAGTAAACCGGACACTCCTACCAGGTTGACAAATATTAGTAAAAATACTTTAAACAACCTAAAAGAGAAAACAAGAAAAGAAAAATTTTGGTTCCCTCCAACTGTCCAGACCCGTAACAATTCACAAGGGCATAAAGCATAAGCCTGAATTAAAATTGCAATCAAAAAACCAAAATATAACTTGATAACACTAAATTTTATCATCTCCAAGGAACAAACCACAATTACAAATATGGCTAAAAGTTTTGGGATTACTCGCTGGTTTATTAGTTTGTTTTCTTTCATATGCATTTGACGTTATTGTTAGAATCACAGGTTAATTAGTACAACTTGAAGGTTTCTTTTTGCATCAAGAGGTTAACTCATATAAAATCAAAATTTTATTTACTCAAAATGAACCCTCATCATAGTGAAACTAATAAGTTGTTGTTCGTGAATTTATAATAATTATTATAAATTAGTAATATCATGATAAATTAAATGATTGAATGAAAATATATGTTGTATTGCACAAATATTT
This sequence comes from Dalechampia spathulata, assembly GCA_948192965.1. Classification (NCBI taxonomy): domain Eukaryota; kingdom Viridiplantae; phylum Streptophyta; class Magnoliopsida; order Malpighiales; family Euphorbiaceae; genus Dalechampia; species Dalechampia spathulata. Next base: position 47,392 of record CANYBF012170961.1, read on the forward strand.
ACATGTTTCAATGTTTTTTTATCTCACAAATTGTAAACTCTTCCGATCTTACGAGTTGAGGTTAAATTCAATTTTTGAATTGTCATCAAATCAAGGTTACACTGGTGGGTGTAACAACCATGGCATCTAGAGAAGTAAAATATAGACAAAAAGAGGGGAAAAAAATATGAAAAAAAGAGAGTTATATGTTGTGACATACTCAAGCAATGTAGTGGTTTCTTGCGAATATCTGATCTCTTCAATAACAGACTGGAAGCAATATGCAAAATACGCATCAATGCACATAATTAAACCTAGAGAGAACAATTAACAAATAGCATTTATGTGTACGTAATTAAATCAGGCATGAAATATCAAATTCTATAATAATACTAATCAATGAATTGTAATATAAAATTATAATAATTCATCATTACAAAGATTTACAATTCCAGTCCTATAAGCATAGCGCACAAGGTCCAAGTAGCTCATTAACTTTTAAGCACAAACCACTAGTCCAAAAACAGTTAATTCAAGTTAATAAATAGTTGGATATAAATTCTTTTTCCCACATTTTAATAAAATGTCTAATCACAATCTCGTGTACATCTCATCATAGTCCCAGATCAAACTTTAAACGCTGTCGTTCACTTGGGCCCTAGCGGCTCCACCTCATGGCACAGCCCTACCTTTTAGGCCCCCCAATTCCATACAAATATGACTATTTGAAGTAATAATCAGGAAAATTACTATAAAGTCATTCTCTATTCCACTTCAACCAATGTGTAATACCATAGAAAGACAGAAGTTGAAATCTAACAACAAACAACATTCAAACTATTCTTCCAAGAGACGTAAATAAATACAAAGTTTGTTAGAAGAAAAATGACTCGAAACACATTCTCAGACCAAAAGTTTAAGCAATGAAAGAATTACCTTGCACCGTGAAAAGAACATACTACCAGGGGCAAGTTCAGGACCAAGCACTGCAACAATAGCGTTTATAAGACGGCCCACTCCTTGTTGAAGGTCAACTGATCCATTCTCTTCGGACAAAAGGATGTCCATTGCAAGGCCAAGTGTTGCCTGCAGAAAAGAAAAATGTAAAAAAAGAAAGAAACGACATAAAAAAAGAGAATGTAATGAGGAAAAATGATAAAAATAAGATAAACTTAAAAAAAGGTAGAGCAGCTTTTTAGTGTTTAACACACTTTAGAACAACAGGTTCATATTGATGAACATATACACCATTCAAAGTAAAATTTTAAACCTTTATTTTTCCACTGAAATGACGCACATCAGAAAAACCTCAAGAAAGTCCCCGATCAACAAGAAGTATCTAACATAGATTTGGTCCACTTTGGATGATAATACAAATATTTTAAATGGAACAATCACAAAGAAATAAATATATTTTTTAGAGAAAGAAATATCAAATTTAAAACCTGTACAATTGATACGAGTTCAATTACCTGAACATGAGATACATATGAGAATCCGGAAGCTTCAATAGTCAAAAGAAGTCCATGCAAAGACCAGATCTGTAAACCAATGATGGTACTTTTAGCCAATGATGAAATGGAACTCACAGTTCCAGGCACTAAACTAGACAATGCCATTCCTCCTGCACTGCAAATCAAGGGCCAACTGAAGTAAGAAGCTGTGCATAAAAATGGAACAACATCGTGAGATGTAAATAAGCATGCCAACAAACATGCAGTGACATCATGAGATCTAAATAAACATTCCACCAATGATGCATGAAAAATTTAATATGAAAGTAACATTTAGAATCTTACACAAATGGCACTTCATTGAAACTCCCAAGCTGTAATTCAATTTTAGCACTGACAACTTTTAAAACCATGACAAGAAAACCAGCGCCTTTTTTTTTTTTTTTTTTTTTGACAGCTTTTCGTTGATATAATAGATATGAGTATACGGGTAAATGGTTTCACTAAAAGCTGCAATCATCAATAGAGTGATTTAATGAACATTTTAATGATACATTCACTTTCATGCTCAACACAACCATAATAACAAGCTGCAAACACCATAATCACTGATCATTGGTTACCAGATTGACTATTCAGTCCCAAACCCTACTTTAAAAGAATCTTAATGAACTAAAAGAGTTTTTCTAATGGATATGCTAGTCTTCACTCATTCTTCATGACCTTCAAGCTAACCAATGCTCCTAGCTATTTAAAAGAAACATTTTAAGTTTATGCTCTACTGAAGGAAAACGGATATCCAAATTTAAACCTAAACTTATATTTTGTTCAAAAAATCTGGAAGGAAGCACAGGATTTACAAGAAGTTAAATTACAAGAACTGATCTCCAATGGTTATTAGAGTAAACTGAAGTTCCACTTTTTTTAGCAGGATTCATATTCATATCTGGCATGTGATTTTTCCCACTTTCATGGGTACAGTAAAGAATTGAAACCAGTAGAGCTCTAAAGGTCAATTGGTTTCTGTCAACTTAATTGCTATGGATATCAGCACCTTCAGATAATGTCATATGATTTGAGGTTTATATAATGGATGTTTTAAATATCGTTGTTAAAGAGAGAAGAAAATAATTACAAGTACAGAGAAGAAAAGAATCAACAAAACAAATTACTAACATGCACTATATACCAAAACCAGATTCGTGAAATCCAAGGAAATATACACGAACACCAGATTATGTATGGTTGTGTCTAAATAGAGAAAGAGGATGCGGCTTCACGTGAATTTCAAATATCACCTGTAGTGGATGCATCCAAGTGCAAAAGCAATTGATCCTGCATAGTTCAAATCTGTTGCCGTAGTAAGGTCACCAAGAAGCAACCTAGTCTTTTTATCATGAGAGGAAACATAGAGAAGAGTTAGAGAGGGAATCAGCATTACAAGATAAATAATGAAACATGGGAAAAGGTTTCAGGAACATTTCTGCAGAGTTAGTTTTCAGAATACTGTATAATATCTTTTAGTGTATTCCAATTTTATATATCAAGTAAATAAAAATTGAAATAGTTTCACAACCATAGTGGTGGAACTAACCACTCTGGCAGTAAAAACATCATTTCCAAGTCGAGCTAAAAGACCAAGTCCTTCAGCTGATGCCCTACGCTGGGATGCACAGATGTCTCCCTCTGCCAAAATACTCTGTCAAATTAAAATAATAATCAAAACAAGCCAACCAGTGGCAATGAAAAAATCAGTAAGCAACTGATTTCCTGTTATAACAAAAGAAAGTTCATGATGAGAAAAGAAGTGATTACAGAGAACATCAAATTTGGGGCTAAAAGTTTGGCACCTGAAAAATAGCTTGCGCTGGATTTAATATCTCAGATCCCAAAGGTTGAGGACGCAAAGCAATCAAAGCCTAAGAAAAACATAGAATAAGATAGGATGTAAACCCTATAAAGAGCTTTAAGAAGGTCAGCAAATCACCTTCAATCCAGCCAATAACCCCACACATATGTTAGTAACACTGGCTGCATGCCATGTTTGCCTTTTTCCAGCTTTCAGACACTGCTCCATCATTCCAAGAAGCGAAAGCATCTCACTACTATCCTGGATACAAAAATCCAAAAAATTTAACTATTGCAGGATAGCCAAAATTATTCGCTAAACCAGGAAAGGCACATTCCCAACCACCATACTTGAGAAGCAAACAGGATTCCAAAGCAGAGAAGCATCTGGTTCACCAATGTCTTGTTTATTGTTTCAGGCTTCAAGCACAAAAAGCAACGTACAATTTCAGATTTATGTAATCTATACATAAAAAAAAACATATAAAAAATATAGATAAAGATAAGTACAGCAGAATGGCACTCATGGAATATAGAAGTTTACACCATCAAGAAGTATTGAGATTGGAAGCCTAAGGGAAGTGGGAAAAGGTCCAAGAGGAGACTCGAGAAAAGACTATATTGTGATTAATGAAGCTTACTATCACATCAACCAAAAATGGGTTACACATATAATGCCCCATAAAATCATTCAAATCAATAGCATAATTGCTGAAATCCTAATCATAATGTCAGCCCCATGCTCTCATGCCTTGAACATTTTCTGGCCATCCCTCCCTAAAGCTCAAGGATGCTGTGGAGTTTGGTGTTACAAACATAAAATAAACAACATTAGACAAAATTGCATATCATGGATGTGAAAGTCTCTTCAATTGATTCTGACCTGATGGTCATTAACTTGATTTTGAAGACAATAGCTTAAATAGGCAGAATAAGGTGTGTGTGTGAACTCAGCAGCCTCCAAAGTTTGTTAGAGTTGATGATCTTCAATTTAGAGATGTAGCATGGTCGGTTGAAAACGTGACACAAAAGAATTCAAATATAAAAAGCTTGAAAACTTAACACAAAAGAATTCAAATATAAAAGCTCCAAGTACTCGAACAGCATATGAAAATATGACACAAATTATCAAGGAAATGCATGTGGAAGCAAGAAACATGCTGACTCAGATGGGCTTTAAGAAGGAAAACCAGAATACCTTCATTGTTTATTTTATTTTGTTATCAATTTTTTTAAACAGTAGTTGGCGCTGCTACCATTGATAGGTCTTAAGAAAAGGGAGGCTTAAAATTGAAGATGACTTGGTTCAGGCAGCCAAAAGCCAAAGAGCTGCTAGGCATCACCATTGGTAAGAGGATCATCGAAAAGTTGTGCAAGTGCTGGCAGTCATAAATCGATGCCTAAGTTGTGCAAGACACATTGAACAGTCTTTGACAAGAATTTTGTTGATGTTGGCAATGAAATCCGTCTACCAGAATACTTTCTGGTGTGTGGAATGGAAGGGAGTTAGGTGGTGCAATCCTAATCAAAGATGGGTGGCTGCTTGTGGTTTTAATGGGGTGGACGATGTTGTACTCCGTCATTGTATATTGAAGATCTGTGGACATGGGTTTCAACTCTGCAGAGACTCAATCAATAACAGAGGAAAAGATTCAAGCCTTTCTAAGGCTCTAAACGTTGTGGAAATATAGAGAGGATAACATGTTTATCGATGAAGCTTACAAATTACATGACCCCAAGATGGGTTTATATATGCAATACCCAACACAACACAAATCAATCCCATACCTACTGTAAAAGATACCTATTCGTTATCCTAGTATCAGCCCCCACACTCTCATGCCTTGCACTTATTCTAACATGAGTTGTAGATGGTTAGATTTAGATGGATATTGGAGAAATAGCAAACAAAACTTATGCCAATAACCCACTACCTGAGGGAAACTTGCAGGATCATTTTCCCATACACAAGGCATAAGACCATCTTTTCCACCTTGAAAAGCACGAAGTTCATCTTCAAACCAATCTCTGATCAAACAAGAAATCAACAAAAAAAAGCCAAGGATTACAATAAAAAAAAATACAAACTTTCCAAAAGAAACAAAATATAACATTGTGAAATTCCACAACAGAACAGTTAAAATTCAGCGAGCCTCATTCCGGACTGATTGAGGTCAGCTATATGTCAATAGTACACAGATAAATGAAACTAACAATAACAATAATAATAGCAATAAGAATAACCAATAACAATAAGAAAAAGAAGAATAACAACAACAACAATAGTAATGATAATTGGTTCAACAAGGCCGGAACGGCCCATTATATAAAAAGCAGACACCTTCCAGGAATCCATGGACCCAACCATGCGTCCCTTTTGTCAAGAAGAAATCTCAAGCACGAGCTTTCCTCGCATTTAAAAGCATCCCTTTGCACAAGCCAAACATGAAGTAACAAAGACTAATTAGTCATACAAAACTTCCAGTGTAGGTAATACATCTGTAAAAGAAGTGATCACAAAAATTAGACATGGTACTACAAAATGTACGCACCTAAATGGAGTTGTACATATTTGAATAATACGGTGATGATCACTTTTATATGCCATTGGATCAGGAAGAGATTGATAAGCCATTAGAGTTCTGATGACGAATATGTCAATTGCTGGCTTAATATTTGATAGTTCATTGCTCTGAAGCCATAGAATATAGGACAACGCACTGTTCTCCAATAAATACAGAAAATCCTCAAAATTGTGAACTGAAGATTTATTGCAGTTACAAAATCAACATTTAGCACCAGTATGGATTGGGAGATAGAATCATACAGATACGAACAAAACATAACTATACCTGCTAAGGTAAACCATTACAGGTTGAAGCAGGATGCCACTGTTAACAGAATTGGGACAAATAAAACATCTAATGAACGCTCTGAGAGCATCAACAGCAGCAGACCACACACTAAAAGAGGCAAAAAAAAAAAAAGATAGAATATAAGATTAAATAAAAAAAATTTTGTCAAGAAAGTAATGTAATTAGGTTAAAGCTGAAGCAAGTATAAGAAATTGTATGTACAAGGAAATAAATCAATTCATAAAGGTCCTAAAAATCATCCCTAAATCTATGCGGTTTGTTACATATTTACAGCATTAAATTAACATGATGAAAGCAAAGAAATTGTACCAGGTATTCTTGTTTCTAATGTCTTACCAAATCCTTGATGTTAAATCTCCAAGTTGTTTAATTTCCTGTTCTGGAATTCCACCAAAGAGTGGAGCCCACAATGAAAGAACATCAAAGACCTGGTCTTCAAGCTCCTACAAGTTTCAAGATAAACATCATAACATACTAACAGCGGACCACCATTAATACATGAACAATTGATAAAACATGAATGAGTTTGTACCTCCTTAGGCATAGAAGACAGTAGAGAGGTCAAAAGCAGCCAACCAGCTTCTTTTTCAACTGTTGCAGCCATAGGGTTGCGACTAGATTCTGTAAGCATTTTCTTTGACACTTCAAAAACTGATCTAGGCAATCTGAAGACAACAATATATAGAAGATAGTTATCATTGAAAGGAAGTAAATGGGGAGTCCACCAACCATCCATGCTTGACTACCTCAATCATTGTACCACTGGACTGTTTTTTCTGACTCGATTTTGTTGCTGATTCATGTTTAAATATTCATTACATCCATATTGCAAATGATGTTTAATGATTTTTTATGTTCTTTTTAACTTGTAAATTATACAATTTGACTAAAGATCTTAACAACTGTGCCTTTGAGCTATCTAAATATCCACCTTAACCCAATTACGTAAGCCTCCAATAAGCCAAAACCACCGAAGTGCTGTAATAATCTGCCTTATTAGAGTGCCATGCTTTAGCATACTCAGAGACCAAATATCAGAGAGCAGTTTTTGTATTTGTTTAGAAACCATCCATAAACATCAGAAAATATATGCATAGAAATCAGCAGTATTTACCCCATTGTGGGATTCAGAGAGACCAATGCAATATCCAAAATCCAAGCAATGCGAAGACTAGATAACTAAATGTCTATCGCCAGTGCAATTCAGGCAATGAGACAGGTAAAGACCATGAAAAGTAAATCAATATAATAAGCACAGCTACCCAGAGTACAAATAAATGGAGCCATTACCTAGATGGGTAACCAAGAGGCAAGTTGGGTGAAACAGACACCAAAGCTGCCAAGACAGTAGCTTGTCCATGCAAGGAATCAAGCTCAGCACTTAAATTGCTTCCCTGCACAAAGTAATAATCAACAGATTGAAAGCATCCATTATTACAAGGATATAGCAACATCAAACACTCCATTAAAATGGGTGTTTCGGTGAGCCAGGGTCCCATTTCACCCAGAGCATTGAAGAGATTCAAGTATAGAATGTTAAACATACCTTTTCAAAAGAAACATTTTCTCTCAAAGCACTAAGTGTTGTTACTCCATAGGAAACCAAACCACCAACACATGTAGGATCAACCTCGGCAAGCACACGCAATGTTAAAGCAGCCTCAATCCTTACCTATACATTTCCAGTTTATGCTTCATTACCACAAAAGTTATAGGTGTAAAGCGTGGCACCATGAATAATTAAGGTGAAAGAAAGGGATCAAAAAGACGCACATCTCCATATCCTTAGCAAATAATTGAAGGTTTTATTGACATTTAATCTACATGATCAGCATAGAAAAGCAGGAGTACTTACAAGTTGAGAAGAATGAGATATTGCAGCAACCACCGTGTCATCTATAACTTCCTTGAATTCTGACGGTACCTACTGGTACGAAGATCAAACATCAATCTAGAGGGCACAATACAATGTCCACTTCTTACTATCCAATAAAGTACAAGTTGCAAACTATGGAGGTGAATATTACGTTCGACAACACTTAACTTGGCTCATCAACCAAAATTGCTAAATTCAACTAGCTTATGGAGACAATAATGCAGATCAATAATGATAAAATAGGCAGATCATAGCACATCAGTAAAATTAGTTTTTGACAAGCTCTACACCTAATTCATTAGCAACCTCCCACCTCTAAAATTTTAATATGGTATCAGATCACATCAAGTAAGATTTTATTGACATCCAGTTTCTTGTATGAATGTCTAGTCTTGGTGACACAATTTGAAGATGATGCATCTCAGCTGGATTGCTTAATGTTTATCCAAATATGGTAGGATTTTAAACTCATCCCCCATGCATATGAGCTCTCTACACTCTACTGAATTCTGCAACTTTTACATATCAATTAATCAATAAATTATAACATCATATCAGAACAGACTTGTTCCATTTCATTTCTTGATAAAAATTCAACTCTCAGAAGCTGCCACATTTCAATTAAATTTCAAGTTTCAAGGCAAATGGCAATTTCAAAAAAACTATTTGGACATCAAAGTTGAACATTTGAACACAAAAGTACACAATACATATCAAAATCTAAGGAAAAATGAGCAGGATGAAAAAGAAAGATATGATAATAAAAACTTAAAGGAATAAGATAAGACGAGGAGAAATATATAAAAATGATAGATACAACAAGAACTCACCTCGCCTAGTGTTTTCAGGGTATAGGATAAAGTACGTAAAGCAGCAATTTTCATGAAAGGACTGGCATCAGCAGACTCAAGCTGCAGGTTTCCATTTGAAAAGTGTCAAGACGAATCATTGAGATGGAAGACCTAAACACTGAATTGTGACAACTAACCTGCTTTCCCAAAAAAACTGAGAAGCTCCTTTGAGTAGGTTCAGACATCTGGTCAGTTACACCAACTCGCAATATATAAAGAATGCATGCCTTCAAAACATCATAGCAGTGAATTGTTCAGCATATATTCTTGGATGCTTTCGCAATACAGCAATTTGCTTTCAAGTTTAGAAAAAGTTACTATCATTTAGTAGCATTCACAACAACTCTTCACTATTTATAACGTGCCAAAGGTCTACTCCAAAAAGTCAGTTTCTAAGCATCAACTGCATCACCAATAACCAGTCACAATAATTAAATCTAATTTGAGATGGGTGCGTGCAGATCTTTTAGAGACTTCTAACAGTGATGGTCTCATGGCGAAAAGATGCTAAAGTTAACAAGCCTTGGTTCTTTTTGCCCCTTTCTGAAGTCTAATTAATTACATGGAGAAAAATGTCAAAATATTCAAAAGCCACATTGCCTTTTGCCTAAATTATGAGAAGTCATTTCCTCCACTCTCTGTAAGCTTAGATTTTGAAGGCTTTAGAAGGAGACGTTTAAGTAGACAACAATTCTTGTATAAGTGCTGTTATTTTGCATCACTAGTTTTCTATGCGTTCATCAGATGAAGAGGATTCTTATCCATCCACTATAAGGTTCAGACAAAATTCTAAAGTCTGAACCTTAACCAATGAATTGAACTCCTAATTAAGAAAACCAGTTCCATCTTTGTTCACATGCATACCTATTTCTTATTTTGACTCGTGTAATAGCAAAATGATTAGTCCATTGTTCTTATAAGTGTTTTATGTTTAGTTGAATGATAGGCTACAAGATGTATTAACTGATATTTGAGAGAAAAAAAAAAAGTTGAAGCATCTGCAACTTATCAGCTGAGAAGAGAAAACAAGAGATACAAGTGAACATTTTGTCGCAGACATACCAGTGCATGGGCATCAACAGAAGTATCCATATGAAGCATTTCCATAACTTGGAGAACATAGTTCTGAAGCTCACTGTCTGGATGCAGATACTTCAGTCGAATAGCCTGAAATAATTACAAAAGGAACAGTTAAAAGAGATATAATAGAATCAAGAACAGAAGACTTAGACAATCAAAGACGAAAATATAGAATTGGCAGTGATAGGATGACAAAAGGGTAACTAGAATGATTAATGTCAAAATCCCAATACCACTCCACCCAATCTGACACTTTTGACTTCCATCATTAAATAATTCAGCTCTGATTATAGTGAAAAGAACATGGAAAAGATGGTAACTCTTCTACCACCGACAGTTAGAAGTGTTAGGATTCATGTCTAAAGGAAAAGAAAAAATCAGTCATACAATTATAGAGATAGAGATTTTAAGGTCTGAAATAATCTTAAGAATTACGCTCTGCATTCTCAAATAACAATCTAGAATTAAATTCTTACTACCATAGTTAAATATTATATTCCTAATTGTGTTACTTATGTCCAGCTCTAAGATAGGAATGTAGCAGGAAATGTAAATTCTGTCCCCCCCCCCCCCAACACACAAACAAGTTTCCATAAGACACTCAAAGAAAATCTCAAGGACGTGAAAACAAAATTTGACACAAGTGACAGATAGAAGAAGCGAAGAAAAGAGTAAAAGGCATGTTAGGAGAGAAAGGAGGATAAAGAGGCAGAAAATATCAACATTACTTGCAAAAATGACACCCAAGATAGGGTTATGCCCATCCTTATGTCCTTCAACCGCACTCCACTTGCTGCAGATTAAACAAATTTGTTTTGCACGCATAAGATTAATAAGCTCTGTTTGTTCCATGAAGCAATCAAATTTCAAGCTGGCCAAGCTTACAAAGTCAAAAATGTCATCATTCCATTTAAACCACAGACCTAGAGCCTATCATTCGTTATAAACAAGATAAATGAAATAAAATGAGACGAGATAATTGTTCATGGAAGAACAGTTCTTTTCCATTCATTTAACCCAACATACCACCAAGGTCAGATCTAGTATAAGGGAATGCTGCAACAATGGTACAAAACAACATACGTTAAACAAAAGAATTATTTTCCAAGACGTATTTTTATGCCATTTAAGATTGATAGAACTATGTTTTGCATGATAATAATTGACCATTCAAACTAAAATATGGATGTAAATTACACATTTATGTATACAAACATACATAGATATACACACGTGTGTGTGTGTGTGTGTATTAAAAACTCATATATTCAATTTTTGTTTAATCTGAACATATGAATTTAACATTCAAAACACAAATATGTCATTAACCATATGTAATCACAATGTTAATGTAAGATTTATATTTTCATTGTAACTATTTTGAGTATTAGAAAATTATTTTCTTATGAAAATATTGAATAATATTTTTATATCAATAATTTTATTAGAAAATTTTAAAAATTGAAACGGTTATTACATAGGCACACATGCTAAAGTACACTGCTCCTGGTAGACTATTCATAAGTCCCTCCATAGCACTCAACATTTTTCATGGAAAATATTTAAAGATCACAATTGCGATGTTTGAAAGAGTTATAAGATTCAGAAAAAAGCCAGAACTTCGTTGATATCCATTCTTGTTACCATATATACCTCAATCGAAGGATATTTAATACATAAAAATAACAGAAGCTATGATTTAATCACAACATTTCCCCCATACAGTCTTTAATACTTTGAAGTTGTATGTATATAGCCCATAAATACCTTTTATGAAGGGCAGAGTCAGATGCCTCTGCAGGCCACCTTCTAGTTTCTTTGCAGAAGGAAAAGGACCTTTCCCTCTCGGTTGGACCTAGCAAAGGGTGAAAATTGGGAGACTGCAGAAAGTGTTTAGCAAAAGAAAAATGAAAGAACAAAAGCTGGAGGGGAGACGGAGAGAAACAGAACTGAATCATATATCATATAGTATACCTGTGCCTCCGGATTCATTCCAAGAGCAAGCAATGAACCCAAAGCTTCAGCAAATGCATCTCGCACAGATGACACTTGATCCTCAAGGGCCTATTCAAGGCAAATTGAAGTTACACAGACATATATATACACACACAATGTATATGCAACGAAATTATGTTTTCAAATTATTTAAAAAGTTGCAAATAAGATATTGAAAAAAATTAGCAAGGACATCTAAAGCTGAAGATGCAGGATCTCGAGATCAACCACAGGACAAAATTAAAATCACAGTGCAAATACATGCATGTAATAATAATACCATATTTTCATATTATCCGAAATGTTGTAAAAATGAACTTGGTAGAAATTAGCGAAAACCTTCACACACTGAGATGCTGAATTCTCAAGTTCTCCAACTCCTAACCCAGGTCCTCCAATATCAGCAAATGCCTTCAGACAACGAGCAGCTGCTATTCTAACAACAGATGATTTATCCCCTATACCAAATCGAGTGATAAGACGGTATGCTTCAGGATAAGCTGCAGAAACAGCACCACCACCACAACCTTCCAAAGCTTTTTGAAGCATGAGTAAAGCTTCTTGTCTTACAAACTCCTGATATTTATTGTATGGTGATCGGTAAACAGATAAGAAAAAGGGAAACCAATTTAGAGAAAGAAAGAAAATATACACCATGCAATGCCAAGAGTTTTCTACATCACAAAATTTCAATCAAGTACAATTCTGAAATTCCTAAAATTGACAAAGAACCAAGATGATTTGCAACAAAAATCCAAGAAAAGAAATCCTAATTCCTTGAAATCATTTACAACATCTCTCCCCAATCATTTTCCGTTTGTCTTTTCCAAAGTTAAAAAAATAAAGAATATTAATGAAAGCAACCAAAATGAAGCAATCAAAGTGCAAATATAAGCCTACCACTTTTAAGTGCCAAAAACTATTAAGTGTATACATCTCCATGCGTCAATGCATATTTGGCATGAAGCATTGACAACCATCAACACAACCACCCAGCACTAAGAATTTTAATTGACAAGGTAGCCAATGATCGAACAACTTTTAAAATAGTATGTTTCCATGTCAAACAAATTTTTAACCAAATTACTCAAAATCATAGATTGTAGGGAGAGAGTCTTAAGATTAGTTATAAAGACTGGTGAATTGGAAAGCTAGCTCCCACTAGCTTCCACATGAAACTCAATCATATGATACAAGTAGAGTGAAATATTCTTCATGCACCCATGAAAAAAATAAAGCAATATCCCAAATACTAAAACCACACATGCATGCAAAGTACATTGAACTGAAGTACACTACCTCATTAAACTTCACAAGTTTGGCAGCAATATTTGTTGTTTCTAGCAAGCCCGATGTAATTTTTCTTCCAAAATGTTGATACAATTCTCCCAAGCATTGTGCAGCACCTACAATTAATCAAGCCAAAATAGTGTGGCAAGCTGACTAAAAGATTTGCACACCAAAAAGGAGAAGGAAAAGCATTGGAACAATTTCAAATAATATTGAGCAGCACACTTCTCAACTCAATTTGAACCACCCAATCAAGTCTTGATGCTACGTAGATAAGGATCGGCCATGTGGATTATTTTTGTTCCGCTTCAAATGATTTCAGGATACATCTTAAGCAATATGTAGACATGTTACAGCAACTTAACATTGCTCGTATAAAATATTCCACTACAAAAGTATAATTTATGCCATTAAGATGTTCCATGAAAGTTGATAAAAGGAACTGTTTGGACGTTCAGTTTATCATTGCCAAACTACTCTTAGATTCAATTCACACCCACACACTCAACACATAAATATACCATAAATGAAAACAATGTGCGACAACTAACTAACAAGTAACAAGCAAGTCGCTGTAATTTTTGGTAAATTTTGTTCTATAAAGAAAACGACTAACCAGCAAATCTTTGAGGTTCATTTTTCCTTCCATCAGAAAGAAAGCCTTGAAGAGTGCTAACTCTAGAATAAATAGAAATCGCATCTCCTCTGTTTATAATCCTCCCCATTGCTACAGATGCTAAATGTCTCACCGGCCTTCTCGCACCTAACACCAGCAATGAATACAAAGCATCCTCGCATTTCCTTTGCCACAACAAAATCGAATCCTGAAATCGTAGATAAACTTTAAAAAGTCAAAACTCCAAATAGCATAGTTTGCAAAGAAAAGACAGGAACTGAACGTCACCTTGGGCTCTTCATCGATGGCGGAAATGAGATCAGAAAGGAGATCGAAGCAGAGAAGAGGATCAGGCGATTGTTGTGAGGAGGATGCAACTATTGATTCGAGTTGTGCGACTAATACGCCGAATCGTGAGAGAGGTACGTTCTCCCTCACGTAATTCTTCGTCATTTAAGAACCGTAACGGCTGCAATACAGGATGAGATGGTGAAGATAGTGAGCAGTGAACTCTCAGAAGCAATTAGTGTGGAGTCTTCGCATGTATGCTCGAGTTTCTCGATTCAGGTAGAAATCTATAGTTCGTTGTAAGACATTGTTAAAGTTCTTGATTATAAATAGCCTTATAAGTGCATGAATATAAGAAAATGCAGCGTACAAAGGTAAACTCCCACGAATAAACATGCAAATAAGGTGATAAATCTGATAATGGCAGCACCAAACAAAGCTGAATGAGCTGAAATAGCTAAAATCTCGATCTATCAGATCCTGGAAATAAAATAAAAACTAACACGCAGAAAAACAAAATAGCAGCAATTAGCCAAATCAAAGAGAATGAGATCATAAAACATCGCACCTGATCTCTCGAGCACAATCCGATGCTAAAAGGAAGTGAAAATAGTGAAGGAATCGAACAAACAAGATTAACGAAGCAAATGACATGAAAAGAAAAAAGACAGGTAGAAGATGAAATTACGGTTTACTCAGAGATCTCAACGGAAAATGGCATAGACTTGAAAAGGAACAGAAGCGAGAGAGGAACAGAAAAATCCAGTGCCCCTACAGTGACAGTAATCCTTTTTTGCTTCTTTATTTTTTTAACCGACTCCCCGTGTGCTTGCAGCTTAAGAAATCTTAGTTTTTTTTTTTTTTACACTATCTTTTATTTTTAGAGAAAACAAATAAATGATTTTTTAAATGAATAATAGTTAATATGGTAAAATTTCATTATAATTGACATTTAAATGATAAAACATAGATTAAAACATTAATCTTTTTTAAAAAAGTTAAAATCAGGTATTTAATTAAGTAAAAATATTATTTAAATAACAATATAGAAAAATACAAAAAATAAAGATATCAAATTTATCGTAATTATAAGCCAGGGAGATATGTGGAGGAACTCGGAGACACAACAGCTTGGACCTGGATGGCAATTCGACTTCTAGCGGGCCATACAATATTGGACCTTTATTTGGCTCAATATTGTATGGCCCACGGGTTCTGCCAAATGGCAGAACCCAAATGGGGCAATGCACGAACTTAGCTATATTTATATAGACCACGCGCACGAGTGGCTGAACCGACTAATGTCCGACAGTAACTTAATTGGGAAAAATAAGAAAGGCTTGTAACAATTTATACAAGCTTTGTAAAACAAAATAAAGAGATTGTATAGAAATGATGATTCTTGACATTTTGAACGATGGAATATACGTACCTTCATCCAGGCCAACCAGGACATTTCCCTGTAGTTATCTGAGCTGCCTTACATCCGTGGGTTCAAGCCGACAAGGAACCTAATCCAGGAGACAGGCCCAGCATAAAAGATTAAGTGCAGCCAGCCATCAAGACTCTTTTATTCAGGTTAAATGTTCATCTAAAGGCTGTCACGTAATGCATAGTATTTATACGGAATAATACCGGGGGGTCTCCGTTTCCATTTATCGTCTCCTGGAAGGAAATACAACATTCGAACTCGAATGGGGTAGAGGCCTGATGGCAATATCCTGCTCCTGCGCGAGCATACTGGTGTCTACTTGGACCTTGAACATTAGGTTGCACTGACATGGAACTACGATTATAGCATGCAATAATTTTTGCAAGGGTGGATTATGATTTTCAACATCAAACAATTTGGTGGCAATTCTCGTATACCAATATTTGATGCCAAGGAATGCCCTCAAGGCCATGAAGCGGGGTTGGCATATTACATGGAGAAGTATTCCTCACTCTGCTAACAACTTCCCCTCACAGATTCGTTTTCTTTCGGTCCTTCCGGTCCATGATAGGAGGCAATTTATTAGAAATATATAGACTCGGAAAAACATATCTTGAAATGAGCTACCCGTGGTCGATAGATCATATCATATCATATCCCATCCCAATACGCCCATACCTAAGAACCGAGCCAAGATATGTGAAAAAAACAACAACGCCCAATTATAGCAGAAACACATTTGATGGTTGGTGAAGTTGCATTTTACGTGAGGTGGCAATTATGGCTTTTTCTACTTCTTTCTCTGGTAGTCTCTTTGCTCGTTTATTTCCTGTGAACGTGTTATGCGGGCCTAACGTATCATGCCCTCCATTCATCTCCCATGTTCTTTGTACTTATCGGTGCATAGTCAATTCACTGTTTCTTCTTCTTCAGCTTTCCCTTTTTTTTCCAATTTTTCATTTTTAGAGATAATAATTTATCTTTTTCCAAAGGGTGTGTCGTACACAAAGCTCTATCCCATAATTAGCTGGTTAAAAGGAAATCAATTATTTAAACTTTAGAGACAGACATGCATGTATTTACAGGGACACGTTCTTTATAATTTTGGGTTGATTAGCACCACTACTATTAATAGATAAGATAAGATAAGAGACCATAACCTTATATTTCTCTGGATAATTAAGATCCTCTCAGGAGAAGAGCACCATCTTAATCAATATTTGTAAGGATCCAAGTGTAATGAAAAGAAATGTTATTGTGATAATGAACAAAATGGGTCCATTACATTATGAGGCTGCATGTCATATATATATATATATATATATATATATATATATTGTGTAGACTAATTTTCTCCCCCTCTTTACTTCTCCCTCAAGTGTTAGGTATTAGAGTTATGGAAGTTGACAAGTAGTTTTCAAATTGATAACATGGCCACGTGTTAATGAAATTGTTTTCATTCAAAGGTTTTACGTAAGTTTTAAAATAATTTTATTTTTCAATATAATATTATATATTAATTTTAGTTATATTTAAAGTATAATTTGTTTACATTAATATTTATTAAATTTGAAATAGTATACTAAAATATTTTATTTAATGTATAAAAAATTTATATAGGGTCGAAAATTACGTTAAAAGAATTAAGCTATTTCAACTTAATTTATTTTTATTAAATATTAAATATTTATCAATTATTATTTATATACTAATAATTAATAATAATTATACATCAATTAATATAAAATTTAATGAATATTTGATATTTAATAAAAATTACTATATGTTATTATATTATTAATGAATCAATAATCATACACAACAAACTAAAATCATATAAGAATTTATAATCAACATATTAATAACTAAACATGAGTTTAACCATCGTCATCTTCTCCATGTTTATTCTGTCAAGCTTCATTCTATTGCAAACCCTTAATTAGTTAAGACATACTAAAAGAGAAGCAGACTACATTGAATTGTCTGGCTATTTATTTTAAAAGGTTATTCCTTTGATTAATGAATACGTTTCCCTCTTGCATCTTTTTGGGCCAAATAATCAGGATCCTAAAAAGGGTTTGGAATATCTCTTAATCATTATTTTTCATGAACAAAGCTAATATATGATGCTTTGTGTCGACCACCCAACTAAGAATCTATTAAATTTCCAACTTTAATTATGCAAGTGCCATGCCTGCCATGAAAAATGACTCATTATCTCATTAATTATCCGATTTTGATTAAAGGGTGGTGAATTATTTGTTGTATTGACCAATAATCTGATCAAATCATTGCTGATAAAGATAATAATACATTATAATGACTTGGAATAGAACCATGATTAATACTTTGAAAATGTTTTAAAGTCATATTCAAAATCTGAATCATGACCCAAGTCCCTGGAGTGGAAAGATTTGCTTGGAATCTATCCTTTCACACTGTTAAACTCAGACTTCCCTCAATCATGGATGTATTAGAAATGCATTGTTAGTGGAACATCCATTATTATTTTTATAAAACAAAATCTGATTTATTTATTTATTTTACACTGACGATATCAAAATTAACTGTCAGATTAAATGTTTCCCACCTACCATTTGTTAAATGGATTCCCAGCATCAGGAGCAGCCCACTACAGTCTAATTTTAGTAATTATTTTGCACCATATATTAATATGTATGTATTTAGGACCTACGTGACAGGCATCTGAGCTCACGAGAGAAGAGGAAATGTTGAAAATCATCGCTGTTTTATCACAGGAAAAATATTGTAGATTAAGATATGATTCATTCATTCCATTGCATTATTAATGATTTCTCCTGCATTCTTCCAGCATCAGCATCTCACCAAATCATTGCTTTTGCCTCTTTTCTCCTTCTTACACATTTATTATTCTAATTATCTCATTAAATATTATCCAATTATAACAAATATTATATATTTATATTACTATATTCTTAAATATTCTCTCTCTCCCACGTATAGTTTATTTATTAGTGTCAAAAACATATTATCATTTACAAAAATATATTATTTTTAATATTTATTAGATTTAATAATTACATATTTTATATCTTATTTATTTTTATTATATTTATAAATTTAAACTAAATAATGCATTCAATACGTATTAAAATATAATTAAATAAAAAAATATATTAAAGTGCTATAAATTAAAGGAACTTTTAATATATGTGGAAGAAAACCATTACTTAATACCATTTTATTTCTATAAATTATTTTTATTATTTTTACATATATTATTTAATAGTTAGATGAGTTCAGGATGAAATTTATAGATAATTTATGAATTTAGGAGTTTTAAAATTTTTAAAAAATAAATGATATTATAATTTAATAATATGAATATTTTCAAAAAAACAGGAAGATTTAAAGAAAAAAAGAAAATAGCCTAAAGAATGGATGTTTAGTTGCATACAACTAATAATAATAATGATGATAATAAGGAATAGGGTTTATGGTACGGTACGAAAATGGAAGACCCACTGCCATTGACACGAATCCAACCGTTATTATAAATGGATTAATTTCATCCATGAAAAAAGAGAGAAAAAAGAAAAGCAGAAAAATTAGGCTTCTCATTATGTGTTTCTACTGTTACCCACCGTGTAAAGAACGTGCTTTTGCTCTTTGCTTATCTCCCAGTATCTGCTTCTGCCATTTCTCTCCCTCGGTCAAAGAAAGTGAAAATAATATAAAAAAAGAAAACACCTTTTTAGGTTCTTTCTTTACCTCTTCATGGTTCACTACTACCAACTTTATTATCTGTGGTCTTTTCTTGGAAAAGAAAGTTGAAGGTCTGGTCTTTTTCTTACCGCAAGTTTCAGTTTTTACATACTTCAACCACTGTCGCTTACGACACTGTTTTCCCTTCTCTCTTTCTCTTTCTTAAACTAAGATTCTTTAACTTGGAGTTCGTGTCTTACTGGGTACTGCTTCTTTTTCTTCTTCTTTCTTTTGACGATTCTTGTTTAGCAGCTCAGTGCACTTGTTAATCGTTGATCCCAGCTACTGTGTTCTTGGACTAAGAGTCTCTTGGTCGTATAGTTGGGATTTAGTTTTATCTGTGCAAGATTTTCCCTTTTTACTGTTTGCAATTTGGATCATAATCTTACATTCCCAATTAAGTAATATTTGCATACAAGTTCTTGTTTTTTTTTTTTTTACTTTCATTTCTAGTCTTAACAAGAAGAAGAAGATTGAGGAAAAAGCTTGCTGTAGCTAGTGTGTTTCCTTGTCAATTCTTTCTGCCGTCCTTTCTTGGACTTGGGATTTCTTGTAGCAGCAGCTCTTTTGTGTTGGAAAAGATTTTGATGGTTTCTTATCATTTCTTTTGATCGCAGTCGTTAGGTTAAAGATTTTATTAAAATGCTTTTAGGTCACTTAAAGAAGAAGACATATACTAGAAATTGATGTTTTTTACATGATATCGTATTCATCACATGCCATGGAGGATTTATATAGGCTTGATCCTAGGATTTCTTGTTCAGATAATACTGTTACAATTGATCATAACTTTCAGCAGGCAGACTTCTCTTCTTCTACTGGTATTGCCCTTGAATTTCATAGTTCGGTTGGTAATCTACTTCAATTCCAAACGGGCAACCATCATCATACACAAGTTTCTGATCCAGATATGCTTGATCTAATCAAGACCCAGATAGCCAATCACCCTCGGTATCCTGACCTACTATCTGCTTACATAGAATGCCAAAAGGTTTTCATTATTCATATAGCATTTTCTTCAAAATACGTTTCTTGCTTTAGAAAAGGAAAATTTTTGAGCAAAAATACAGCTTAAAGTTTTCATTTTTTTTCTTTGTTCATGTTATATGTGTTTTCTTTTCAAGGTCGGTGCACCACCAGAAATGGCGTCCCTTCTTGAAGAAATAGGGAGAGAGAACTATTGTATCAAAGGCTATAGCAGTGAAATAGGAGCTGATCCAGAGCTTGACGAGTTCATGGTGTGGTTTGAAAACCTGAAATGTTCTATTTTCTTTTCTCGTTTCTTTCTCCTTCTTTAATTTAATTTTCCTGTCATCATCCTTATCCTCAATCTGGTTCTCAAGAAAAAAAAAATCCACGAACGAAATAAAAAGACAACTCCTCGAATCTGACAGTTCTTATTCTCTTACAAATTAGTACAAGATTCCAGGTTTTGTAACCTCTTTTTCCCTATTGCTTTTCTAACGAGGGGCCAAAACGCATCATTATTTATTTTATTACAATCCATATAATAATATTCTTGGAACAAATTACAATCTGAACTAAAAGCTGTTGTTTTTTCCAAGGAATCATACTGTAAGGCACTCCATAGATACAAGGAGGAGCTATCCAAGCCGTTCGATGAGGCGACTACATTCCTCAGCAACATAGAATCACAACTAAGTAATCTCTGTAAAGGAACGCTTACAAAAACACTTGATCACTGCTTTGGTAAAGGCTTTTGCACTGTGCCTTTTTTTTTGTTTTTTTTTCTTACTATTAGTTAATTTTCATGCATACGCATCCAGTCACTGGATCATGTGTGTCACTGATTTTCTTTTCTAAGAAATGTTATATGCATTAATTATTCTGTTCAATGTAGAATAACTTGATTTGCGGAGAGTGCATTGGGATCAATCATTTTACCACTGTGCATGTTAGTGAAAGAACAGTATCTATGGTCTCTGAGTTGAAAATTTTGCCAATTCTTCATCCGTGTATGACTTCTGTTTATGCATTTAGATGTTTCTTATGACAGGCCATGTTTCTACTGCTTCACTTGTGTTATTGTTTCTCTAAGTAAAATAAATCCTTCGGCCATTTCATTGTTCAGCTGATAATCTGCTTCCATGTGCCTTGTTAAGAGTGTCATTTACTGATTGTTTCGGCATCTAAAAATAGGGTTGTATAGCTTATTGCATTCGATCAGGCTGTCTGCAGTACGGCTTCCATTCAGTGCCAACAAGTTTACCTGTGATCCGCAATAACACTATGTAGAAGTAAATATTTGAGTTTCTTTCTGAACCAATAAGTATTAGCTGTATATTCATATTAAAATTTAGGGCAGAAGCATTATGCATTAGTTTATTAAAAACTTGACATGGGCTATACGAGTGACTTGAAATGCATGTCTCAACTCAGTTTATATCTTTAATCCATTAATCAAGTCAATGAAATTACTTGAAATTGCTTTATTTCTTGTTTACGAGGGACTTGCAGGTTTAAATTTATTGGTTATATTCAGTTCTACAATTTGTATTTTTCTTCTTAATCTACCCTTCTTAGGCATAGATTGATGGGTTGCTTCATTTTAATAGTAGCGTTGCGTTTCGCCTTTGTGGTAATGCCCGGAGAATTTTCACAATCGTTATGGGTCGGTTCCTCCTCATTAGAGAGCAATGCAAATGGTGAACTTACTTTGCATCGTTGGATGCATGAACTTAGAAGTGATAATTGTGCAGAATGTAGCTTTTATCATGCACTGATGTTGTTTGTGATGAGGATAAATAGGATTATGCTATGATTAATACAATGAATGCTATGATACTTTTGATGTGTTTCCATTAGTTCAATCCTGACGGGATATTAGATTTGAACTATTCCATTGAATTTGTTGGATTTTCTGGGGGAAAGTAACTATGCGGCTGCCCTCTAACTACTTGGACCGTATCTTTTGACTGTAGAAGAAGCAGCCGGGACTTCGGAGGAGGAGTTAAGCTGTGGCGAGGTTGAAGTATCAGAAAGTCAAGAAGCTTCCAGTGGGGGCTGGGTTCTCGATCCGGATCTTAAAGGAATGTTAATGCGAAAGTACAGCGGTTATCTAAGCAATCTGAGAAAGGAGTTCTTAAAGAAGAGAAAGAAAGGGAAACTACCAAAAGATGCAAGGATGATTCTTTTAGAATGGTGGAACAATCATTACAGATGGCCATATCCTACGGTGATCACCATTTCCTATATAATGAATACCAGTTAAATACAATATATACTTGGCTTGGCCTTTTGCTTTGCATGAACAAATTGATTTACCATGGACAGGAAGAAGAAAAGGTGAAGTTAGCAGAAATAACAGGGCTAGATCAAAAGCAAATAAACAACTGGTTCATCAACCAGAGAAAGCGGCATTGGAAGCCATCTGAAGATATGAGATTTGCTCTAATGCAAGGTGCCAGTGGCAGCGTAGGAGCAGCTTCTTGCTTAGATACTGCTAGCGGAGCTGGAGTTGACTGACATATATATATATATATATATATATATATATATATATATATATATATTCACATATATTTGGTTTTAAAACCATTATTTATTTCTTTTTTAATAAATCGCAATTTCTTTTTTCGAACTTGCACACGTGTAAAAGTATAATAGATTATATATAATAAAAAAATTCATTTAATTTGTTTTGCAGCGTGCATGGGCTCATATGATAATAAACTCTTAAATTATTGTAAAATTATCCGTTAATTAAGAAAAATGATGTTTAAATAGTATAAAATGATTTTTTTTTTAAAATATGAATAATAATTTTAAATAGTGTTAAGAAAAATTCCCTTTTTTCGTTTCAAGCCTTGCAGATCTTAGTGTGCGCGACTTTGGACATTCCGGTGAGTTTGTCCATGGAAGACATTGTCAATTCAATGTGGCCATAACGACGTCGTTCTCATTCTACCGGAGGCGCAAAATGACGGTGGTGGTAGTTTGTTGTCTTCTTCTAGTCGGAATTTTTCTTTTCGAGGAGAGGAGCTGCTACTCTCTTTTATAATCGAAAATTGAATCAATTTTAAGGAGAAACAGCTCATCGTCTACTGCTGCCTTTCCGTGTTTTCTTGTTTCTCTCTTCCAGACAACTAATCAAAGAGCTAGGAATTGATAACAACAGCATGCTATCAGTATCGAGTGGAGAATAGTGGATCATCTGATTCTGATACAGAGATTCAAACAAAGGAGCAGTGATTAGTCTCTAATCACAGCATTATCACTTAACATTACAATTCAGGTATATACTTTATATGTTTGGAACTTTCTAATCATCAAGCATGCATATTCTAAGCTTCCTTGTCTAGGAATGATCAACGTAGGTTAGGATCATAAATCTGAGTTTTTCTGCATCATAATAGAAAGTAGGTTAGTATTTATTGCTGGTAATGTTTTTATGTTAGCGTTTGGGGAGGCTGAACTTTGATAAGAGTAGATTGTTAATTGCCTGCCATTTGCAAACTGAAATTCTCAGTTCTTCGTTAAACTTTAACTGCTTTGTTGTTTTTCTTAGGCAGAAATTGATTGATAAGGAAGTGAAGACACAGCCAAAGACTGTTAACAACAATCTTCCTATCGATAATTAACTGATCACATACGGACAAGCCTGACTAATGACTATTGCTTTCCTCTTTTAGCTGATAAGATGCGTGATATGGCCTACATGTGGTGAAACGATACCGTTTATAGTTCTAATCCAAAAAGATAAAGTTTTCTTCACTTTAACTAGATCGACACTGGTAGATGGCTCTCGTAACAGACCCTAACTGTTAGATATCGCGATTAATCCACCACTTTATGATGAAAAGACTCTCATTCAATTGGTTTCTTGCCTCCAATTGCATTTTATCCTTTTCTGGCCTAGATAAACTTCTAACCCATTACCCCACCTCATTCACATCAAATAAAGACAATCGTAAGTAGATGCCATCGGAAACAGGAAACAGAAAAGGAGGAAGATAGGAAGAAGATGGCATTATCAGCCACGAAAAGTTTACAACGATGTCAGCATAAACCAGACTTTGGATTATTAAATTGTTTTGTCTTAACTAACTGGTTAATGGATGGATTATGCAAGCAGATTTTGTGAAAAGTAGTGTTCATGTCTATGGTTCTTCTTAATCTGAAGGAAATATGGTAGAAGCAATTGATTGTATTATAAATTGATTCATGGTTACGATTTCTTGATACGACATGAATTCTTTAAGCTTATAAGATGAACAACTTGAATAAACTATATTCTGATTAACATGTGTTGTATCCTTGAAATGCAATTAGATCTTCAAAATGAACCCATAATCCAAGTGAAATTGGCAAAAGAAAAAATAGAGAAAGCCAACATATTTTACAAAATAGAAAGCATAAAAGAAAAGATAACGAAGGCATGAATAGCAAGGAAATTGTAGCAATAAATAATTTGCTTTTGCGCTGAAATAGTAGGCAATATGTTAGATTTTATCCAATTTCCAGGCTGCTGATCATAAAAGAATGATAGTTCATGAGAGTTGATCGTCGATGGTCAAATCCTCGATCATGTTTCCATGGCTGAGACCTTTAAGGGGACTGATCGATGATGGGATATCAGCGCACTTGCTAGGCAGTATCATATTAGGGACAATAACTTGCTGATCAATTGACTGTATAGGCAGTGGATGAATTTTACGGGCAATGATTACTGAGTTAATTACCTCGTCAGTTGGATGGAACACGGAAAGCACCTCGAATCCTAGGAGATCACATGGATCAATCACAGGATAGAGAAATGCCCTAGCACCATGAGCGCTCCTTAGCATTAAAATAGCACCAGGAGCCATGTACTTAGCCAAATGATGGACCACTTTTACTTTCTCCTCCTTGTCCATTCCAACAAGAGCTGCCAAAAAAACAACGTCAAATTCTTTTAGTACATTTTCAACCTTAACTATATCTGTTGTGTGAAAGAACATTCGCTTGGACAAGTCAGGATGGGGTGCAACCAAGCGAAGAGCATGGGAATTGGCTGATGGGTCGATATCATAGTTATGGAAAGTGGTGGTGGTGAGGTGTTTAGAAGCTAGCACAATTGAAGTCAGTGGCAGAGGGCCAGAACCCACAAAGGCAATTTTGCTAGGAACATGAGGGTAATGCTGGGTGAGGATGGTAAATTCAAGGTGACTAAGTTTGAGGTAGTTTGAATAGTATGGAAATTGGTCGAGATGGTCAAGAGGGTTATCAAAGGAAGCTAGGATTGAAGAGAAATGAGTCTCTAAATGACCTTCGGCTTCCCCGCATAGTCTAATGAGCTTAGACCTCATTCTTTGGATTTTCTTGCAAAGCTTGTTAACATCAATAGGGTTTGGTGCCATGCACGTGAGAACAAGGTTTGTGAAAAGCATGTCGACATCTTTGCAAGGTTTTAGACTCTCAAGGCTTGAGATTTGATGATACAAATCGCAGACTTTCCTCATCAAGAGCTCTTCTTGGCAACCCATGTCGACACTATGAAATATGTTAGTGGCAGTAGGCAAAGGCTGCTCTTTAAGAATTTTATAAAACTCACCCAACCCAAATTAGCACAATTCCTCTCTTCACATCTAAAGATGAGCCTCTCAGATGAGGTCATTATTTATGGGCATTTCTGGTCCCACCCATAAGGAAGTTTGGCTCTTTTTGAAAAACTTATGCTAAATTGTGCAAGATTTGATCTTGATAACATCAGATAAACTGAAGCAGCTAGTTGCATACCTTTGAGTGCAACCAGGGTGTAAGATGATCCCATTTCCTTAGAAATTTTCCTTACATGGTCATCTTCATTTACCCAGTACATGTAACAAAATTGCTGTTCTTGTTTCAATCTAAGATCATGAAACTAATGTCTTGCTGGTAGATCTTCATAGTTAGTTTATAGAAACCCACAAATGCTATATGCCATATTCATCTCATCTAAAAATCAAAATTTGTAATAATCAATCATTGTTTTGGCAAACCTTATATCTGGTTCCATGCTATAAAGAAAGTATTTAATAACTTGATTTATTATTTAATTTAATTTTTAATAAAATTGATTAATTTCATAAAAAAATTATTTTAACAATTAAATTTATCAAATAATTAATCAATTATCATGTTAATTTATTTTTGAGTATTAAATTTGAATTGATATTATCTTCAAGATCAGTAAATATTTTTTTTAAAAAAATATTATAAAGTAATTATTTTGGAGTGTTGATCATTCAATTATATGAATAGACATTATTTATGTGTCCTTCAGTGTATTGGATGGCCAATTTTGATGACCATTACGTTGACATTTCGTGCCATTCTATCTCTTGCAATTAAAAAAATGATAATAATAATAATTATTGTTTACTTTAAGGTTTGCTTTCCTTCGTTCTTGTGGAGGCATTGGCCTCTTCCTGTTAGATTTAATGGTGATTTCAAAGATAAATATTAGGGGTGATGGCTGTCAATTGGTTGCTTTTCTAGAAGCTTTTGTTATCTTTGATCTTTAATTTTGGATCCATTTGTTCTTTAATATCTACCGTTGAAATTTCCATTATAAACAAAATTTTATCTTATCTCTTTATAAAAACTATGAATGTCCACTTCATAATTTAATTTATAATTATTATTTTTAAATATTGTTTGATAAGATGAAATTTAAATGAAAGCAATTTGTAAATTTCATAGTATATAATTGTCTGATTTTATTATTAAATTTTCATTGAAATATTCAAATATATGAATTTCATTTTTTTAAAAGCAAATAATATAATTTAAAATTTCATATATTTTGATAAAAATTGACATTTTATTAAAAAAAATGAAAATTGATTTATGTCATCAATTTCATTATAATCTAATAGCATAAATGTTTTTCATATAGTTTAAATAAGCTTATATTTGAATTAAAATAAATCTGAATTTGAATATTTACTTATTTCTAGTTAGATATAGACATAGGCTCTGTTCTGTTCGACAATTTTAGCTGTTTAAATAATGGTTAGGTATTTTATTAGCTGTTAAGTATTTTACTAGCTGTCAGTGTTTTGATATTAGGGGTTAATGATTAGATGTTTATATAATGGTTTAAAGATTTTATATTTGGTAAAAATAACTGTTGGATTATTATTAAATATTAAATTACAAAAAATGACATTTTTAATATAATTTTGAATATGAATATATATTCTTTTAATTTAACATATATATATATATATTAAAGATATAAGTATTAAAAACTAACAAATAAATGTGATATTAAATATTAATTTTATTATATAAATTTCAAATTTCATAATTTTTAATTTATATTGCAACATAAATATCATTTAATTTTCGGT
Organism: Dalechampia spathulata; assembly: GCA_948192965.1. Classification (NCBI taxonomy): domain Eukaryota; kingdom Viridiplantae; phylum Streptophyta; class Magnoliopsida; order Malpighiales; family Euphorbiaceae; genus Dalechampia; species Dalechampia spathulata. The sequence continues at coordinate 75,060 of CANYBF012170961.1, forward strand.
TTAATTAATTGAAAATCAACTAAAAATGTTTTCATTTACTTCAAAATTATTTTGAAATCAAAGTCACAAAAGATATAATAATTACAAAATAACGTGTTATATAAACATAAAATAATAGAAATATAAAAACATTCATGTATAGTACATTGAAAATAGTAATTAAAATCACAAACACTAACATACCAAAAAATAAATAATGAGCAATTTGATTACGTCAAATATGTTTTTATACTATTTTTACTATTTATGAAATAAGGCAGATAAATTTTAACAAATATTCTAATTATGAATTTGATTTTTATTTTATTGATAATTTTATAAATATTTTAAAGATTTAAATTATTGATCATACATAATATTGATCAATCAAAAACCCAATTCAATACAATTTTAATTTAAAAATAAAAATATATAATTAAAATCACATAAATACCTTGAAACGATGATTCGATGAACTTAAACTAATGATAAATGATATTGAAAAGAAGAGTATGAGGACAATTGTTTAAGGATAGAAAATTTTTTAAGATTAATTTTTTAAAAGGAGAGAGTGGGTGTTTTTAAATATTTTTTAAGGATAGAAAATATTAAAAAAAAAGATTTTAACTAAACGTTAGGAGTATTAACTTTTCATACTCCACTCTTTCAACTTTTAACCACTTCCCTTAATAATCTCTCATTAAACAATAAAATAGAGGTTTAATTTCAATATACTTCTAAACTCTATCTCCATCATTGATGCCAAACAAGATCATAGAGTGAAATTACATTATATAATTTATTGAAATTAAACCTCTATTGAAATTCAATAACATTTTTTCTCCTATTTTTTAGGCCTTGTAAACTTCTTAAAAATAATGAAATTACAGCCCAAAATAAGAAAAAGATTGAGGCCCAAGTTGATAAAAAAAAGAATGGACCTCTCTTCTTTCCAACAGAAAAATTTGCAACGGTTTAAAATGCTAAAATAGTATTCAATTTCTAAATCAAACTAATATTTCACTATTTTTAACCATTAAAATTTATTAAATAATAATTACAAGTAAAATATATAAAATTAAGACCATCATCGTAATTTTGTAAAATTTATTACACTTATATTTCATTTTTAAATTGGTTGAAATCACCTTTGTAAATTATATTTCATGATAATTTAAATTTTGAAATATTTAATTATTATAAAACTTGGTTTAAGGTAAAATAAAAATCATTTTAAAATTATTTAAAATACTATATTTTTTTAAAAAATATATTTCTATTTAATCGCTTTTTGTCAAAAGTAATTTTTAAGATAAAAAATAAAGATACTAATAATAGCAATACATTTGCTTAATTTCAATTCATATTTTTATATATTAAGAAAATCAATTAATTGAATGTAAGTAAAAGTAATATTTTATTAAAAGTTTAAAAAATCTCTCTTATCTATAATATCAATTAAACTAATTAATATATAATAATATAATTCAAATCTACACAAATTAATTAATTTTCATATAATAAAATATATTTAGAAAAATTATCGTATAATTATAGTTGAAAAAATGATGCATATTTATCCGATAATAATAAAAAAAATCTTAAGAAATAGCATTTTTCGAATGGATAATTTTCGTATCAGTCACTAATTTCTATATTACAACTTAGAGTTAGAGGGGGGATTGCAAAAATCATGAGTAATCTTGAAGAGAAAAGCATAAAGGAGTAGAAATTCAATGTGGGATTTTGGTTGCATATGCAATCCATTGCCAAATGCTATATAAAATCCAAATCCAATTTTAAAAATTGATATGGTATGGGACAAAATTTAGAATGGAAGTCTTGAAAGGTTGAGTGCCACATGACACCTACGCTTTTGAGCCCAAATGGCCTCTCTCATTCGACAAGTAGGAAGTGGGTTTTATTTTGGACAAATCCTCTCTTTCATCTTAATTCCGATCTTTCGATTTATATTTAATTTTATTTTCAAATCTCTCGTTTCAAGAATTTCTTCTTAATAAGATTTTAATGGGAGAAACTTGAAATACAATAATAAACATTGAAGATTACATAGAAAGGGATGGAACAAATGATCACATTCTATCTTTAAGCACAAAAAGTTTGTTGCTTGTTCATAACCCAATTCAAATCAACAATGACATTGACATATCTATGATTAAAAAGCTTGATAAATTAAAAAGAATCAAGCTTGTTCAAGACAATGTGATCCCATCATTAAGCCCACTTCCTTGTATCTAAATCTCCTTTTGAATCTCTACATGATTGTTATTATTGTACTAGTGATTAATTATTGCTATAATTACTTGTATACACAAGACTTCTTTTGGACTCTCCCCTCCCCATCGACTAAATGAAAGGTATAATCATGACCGGATATAATAAAGAATCATTAACCATGACATAGATTTGATAAGACTGCTAGGCTCTCCATAGATAAAGCCAAATTCTAAATTGTCCACGTAGTTCATATATATACATGTATATATATATATATATATATATATATATATATATAAACACATGTTAGAGTGGATGCTACCAAAGCGTAATGCATGAACCTTCATGATTATAAGGAAAATGGTGCATAGAAAAATAATACCCAAAAGACCCCACAAAGATCTCATCCTTAGATCAATCTCAACGTATGCTATATTAATATATATGAAGAGTGTGTGTGTGTGGGGGGAAAAACCCATGTGATTTATAATGCAAAAGTTTATATATATGTACACACACACACATATATGATATCAAAATTCCACTATCTACCCAAAATGACTTCAAAAATGAGAGAATTTTGGATAAGACTTTTGAGAGAGAGATTTTGGGGGACCATGTTGGGTCATACTTCCATCAACAATACTACTTAACATTTATATATATATATATATATATATATATAGTAAAAAAAAAAGAAAAGAAATGTAGACGTGTATGCATTTGTATAGGCCAATTTTTCAAGTCTTGGAATTGTGACTAACTTTGCTTAAGTTGAAACCATCACTATCTTGTGAGGCTTTCATGAAAGCAAATGATTAGGTCATTGCCATGTTATGATATATTATAGTCAAAAGGAGGAAGATTTTGCATCCCCTTCTTTTCCAATTTTCTTTCTAAATATAATAAATCATAATTAAGATTTATTTAAATGTAATATAATATTCATTTAATTGAAATTTAAAAAATAAAAAATCTTGATCTTATTTTTTAAAAGTAATTAAATCATTATGACTCTGAGTTAAATAAAGTTAATAAATATAATTTAAATCTAAAACATATTTAAATTAGATATATAATCTTAATCGAAGCATTTAATTGAGATTATGGATATCATCTTAATCTAAGTGTTGATGCATGGGAAATGATAGCATTTTCTGAATAGACTTGTGGAATAGTAGGCGCCTAACTAACATTATCCAAGCAGCCGTCCCATTTCCACGCAATCCCTTCTCTCAAAAGCCAATGCTTTCCTCATTCATCTTTATGCCTTCAACTCTCTTCCTCTATTCTATTGCCCTCGTCTCATGCTTATCTTTCACCCATTATTTTTATTCATAAATCAAACTTTTTTTTAATTCTATATTTCAAGAATTCATCATCATTTTCTTATTATTTTATAGTTTATTGAAAATAAAAATACTAATTCATTTTTCATTAAATTCTATGTCAAAATTGAATTTGATATAAACACAATATTATATATGTAAATACATGCCCTATATTGTTAGGAACAACCCATGATTTTTGATTTCAAATTAAGGACATGACTCGTATGTATGTGTATGATGTTAAAATTGACCTGTCCTTATTCCGTGGACCGTTTCTTGACCATGAAGACTGAAGAAACCCCAGATCCATATTGCAATGTCCTTTTCAATGTAAAGTGAATTCCACGCCCTTTATGTATAATTGGAGATGTGTCCCTTTTTTCAACTTTCCAATCAAAAAAAAAAAAATACGAATTAATATTGCAAAAAACATTATCCTTAATACCCATTAAAGCATTGAATTAAAGTGTTAAAAGCTTTTATTCTATCCATTAGTCTTTCTTCTTCCACAAATGATTCCCCATAAATATGATGTATGACAACGTCTTCAAATGGACAAAGTGAATTATCATTTAATTTAATTATTTAAAACTTTTATATAATATATATATATATATATATATATATATATATATATATATATATATTATGTAAGATATGTAAGACTTCACTTTCATCTCCTACCCATCTACTCATTCATCATCATTTCATAATTTCAGAGATTTTTTTTTAATAATAAGCTTATGAAATTTGGAATAAGCACTTGATTTTGTGGGTACACATCAATTATGTATTTTTTTTATACAATATGACATAAAAGCTTGGCAAATTTTGAAAATAATAAAAAAATTATGAAAATAAATATTCCCAAAGTATAAATAAATTAAACTAAAAATATTCCAAAACATTTAATTAATTTTAATTCTCAATTACAATATATAAAATTAAAACTAAACCATCAAAAATAAAAATAAAAATAAAAATAAAAAAAGCATAAAATGACAATAAAAAAAAAACTAATTGGTGACATTTTGCAGCTATGTGACACTCATTAACCAAAGTCAACTTTGAATTCTTTCAGCATTCATTTCAATAAAAACATAGAATATAATTAATATGAATTATATTTGATTTTGTTAGATATCCATTTATTATTTTTTAGATTTAATTTAAATTATTATTATTTATAATCTGTAATTTTATTATAAAAAATTCATTATGTATTTCATTTTAATAATTAGTGCATATTTAAAAATTAATTTTAAAAAAATTGAATACTTCATGATTATTTATTTGATAATAATTAGTTGTTATATATTATTTATTAATTGCTCTATATATACATATGAGCCTTCGAATTGAGGGAGGCAATCCTGTGCAGCCATCCCACCATAAATAAGTGGATCATAGGCGATACGATCAATTTGTTTGCTTGTGGGGTCGGATTTTCTATTCGAAGAAGAATGAAGGTGACGTGGCAGGTGGACTGAAGTACATGCGTGGGTTGCGTGGTGACGGCTTTCACATTGCGCACCAAATGGCTGCTACCAAATCACATATTGCCACGTGTATGCCAAGTATTTATCGTACTTTGCTTCTCCCACCATGCGTACTCCTCCTACACCCATTACACAAATTCCATAATGTGAATTAAAAGAGTTTTTAATCGCCCATCTCATGATTATATTTAATTGTATGATTTTTTAATCTTGATTTTTCAAACAAGCAAATTAAATAATTGTTATATGATGTAGTCATTAGTCTTGTGCTACATTCAACTAAGTACTTAATTCAATGTTATATTAATAATACAATTATTTATTTTAAGTAATGGGCATTGCTCTAGAACAAGATAACATTAACATGTGTGACTCATGCTTTCCTCCATGGATTATTCTACATAATACCTATATATAGATATATTTATTTTAATTCTCAAACCATGTAATTATATTTTAAGAGATATAATAAGTGAAATATTATAATATATATCTGAGAAAAATTTGATAATAAATTTAAATCGATAAAAAAGAATATAATAAAATCAAATACATAGTATAATATATAGTTGCTTATGAAACTATTCTACCCATCTCTCAAACTAAACTTGTTTATTGGTATTTGTATAAGCATATGTCAACTTAATTAATCATAATTTAAGAATAATTTGTGAAGTAATTAATCAGCCATTTGGCTGCTATTATTTATTTATTTATTTATTTTTGTTGCTTTGAGGATGAACTTCTTTTGCTTTGCTGTCAAAACATTTATATAATGATTTGACTAAAATCTCACATAATATCATTTAATTCATAATATTAATAATTATATTTTTAATAAAAAAAAAATTATTATAATAATCAATGAGGAGTCCTATCATAATCAAATGCTTAACAAACTATTTTTTTTTTACCATATTAAATTATATTTTATTGATGTCCACAATTATGAAAATTACCATTTTTTTTAATATAGTATTTTACTAAAATAGCCTTTTTTAAAAATATTAAATCAATAAATTGTGAAATCCTGTGATACTTAAAATAAAATATTTATTTAAAAAAAAAAGATTAATAATGGAATAAAGTGAATTGGATAATTATTTTAAATAAAAAAAATTAATTATTCATCAGACAAAATCCAGTGGAAGCAGGAAATCTCAGATCCCCTTAGAAGGAAAATGGTAAAACAAAACACACCAAATAAAAAACAGATCCAACAAACCCTAAGTGGTTGGCTTAAATACAAATATCTTTCTTCAACTGATAAACAGAACTGAAGAAAATAAATACAAATTAATATTCACCAAAATTCAATGCCACGTAAAATTCAATGCCTTTATGTTCTCGTTTTCTCGTTCTTCGATCATTCGATCTAAAAGATTATTCCGTCCGTCTTTCATCGATAACTAAACACGTGACATTCCATCGAAATCGATTGAATTGAACCCAAGTCATAGTTTGGAGTTAATCTATCATATATATATATATATATATATATGTAACAAAAATAAAAAAGGTAAATATTTGGAAATAAAAGGAATAAATAAATAAAAAGGGCACACGTGGGGCAGAGGATCTTGATGTCATGGTAGTGGTCGTTCACAATCAGCTATAAATCTATGATTGGCTTCATCATTAAATCCCTATTCGTACCAACTTCTGCTCTCTCTTTTTCCCTCTTCTTCTTTGTTATTTTTATTTTTCAATCTAACAATTAATTTTTCTGTTAAAGTTTTCTAAGATATTTCTCTATCTGCTCTGTTTCTTCTGTTACGCTTTGCTCTGTTTCCGCTCCTCTGTTTTTTCCCCCCTCATATAAAAGAAAACCAATCAACTTGTTCAATTCTGTGTCTATACTTCTTCTTCTTCACTCTATGTGATATTCTATTGTTATACAAACTATTAACACAAAATCTTGTAACTGGGTTTTACATAAAATCATGTTTCGAGAACTTGGTTGTGGTGGTGGTGACCGTCGGTGTTGGACCTACGGTGCTAAAACTAAAACCGAGTCCCAACACCAATTCTTCGGTAATGGAGATTCTGAAAAAGAACAAGTAGACAGTTCTCTTTATGATATTCAATGTACAGCAGACAAGATTATCACAGGAACCCGTAAAGAAAATCATAAAGAGGTGGTCTCTGATTACTTCCAGTTTTTGTTTTATAGGTTTTTCTTTGTTCTTGCTTTTTTGTTATTTTCTTTCTTTGGTATCTCTATTTTCTTTAGCCATTAATATGGACACAGTTTTTTTTACGAGGTTGTTGCAATCAGTTTACTTTAATTTGTTATTATATTGGGTTGCGGCTTTTTTCCTCGTTTATTTTAACTATTCAATCTTATCATTGCCATCATCTTGCTGTATTCTTAGACCAATTTTCTACTCGACGAAGCTGTTGGATCGTCAGGATTTCTGCGACCCATCAATGCATTTTGTTTTCAGGATTTTGACATGCATGCCATTGCTTTTCCCATTCATTTTTTTTTCCCTTTGTTTATTGCTTTTTCTTTCATATCTGCTTAACACATGTGTAGCTCATCATTTCCTTTCTTTATCTGAATATTTATTTCACAGGCTGAGCTGGCTGATTCCCTCTTGAAGTTACGTCCATTTGGTCTCAAACTTAACGTTACACCCTCTCTCATAGATTCAATGGACAAGAATCTCAGCCATAACAACAGCACAGCAAAGTGGGACCAAGTGATTACTGAGAAGCTGAAAGCATCTAATTTCTCAGCGTCATTGCTCAAAATTGGCTCATGGGAGGTAGGAATCTTTATTATTCTTTAGTTTTTGGAAGCTAAACTGTAATTTAGTGCATTGTGTAACATGGGCGATTGTTTTATACAGAGAAGATCGAGGAATGAAGGTGACTTAATAGCTAAATGTTACTATGCCAAGAAAAAGTTGGTGTGGGAATTCTTGGAGAAGGCTTTGAAAAACAAGATCGAAATTCAGTGGAATGATATCATAGCCATGAAAGCTCGTATTCAGGAGAATGAGCCTGGAATTCTGGAAATTGAGGTTGCTTTAATAAAAATTCCTTCATGTTTCAAGTTCTTGAACTGCAAGATTGAATTATGTGCTTTTATGTTGTTTGCAGTTAAGTCAGCCTCCTACCTTCCATGAAGAAACTGATCCACAACCAAGAAAACACACTATTTGGCGACCCACACCAGATTTCACCGAAGGACTTGCTTCAACTTTCAGGTTAAGGGCTGTTCTTGTTTTAGTTTACTGCCATGGTTTCATTTCAAGTGATTGGAAAGCTTACTGATCAATGATAATATTTTAACTTTCAGGAGGCATTATCTTGTGTTTCCTCCTGGAGCCCTCGACAGACACTACGAGAAACTTTTGCAGTGTGATCCTCGATTGTATGCCTTGTCTCGCAGGCCGTTTCCAAGCCTGGAATCACCTTATTTTGAGCCAACCTTTTACAACTATACCAATTTCCCTTTTAGTTATGGTATAGAAAGGCAGTTAAATTTTTCTGGCTTTCCTTCTCCCATGAGTGGAATCCATCATGGACAGTTTGATCAAGCATATCCTCAACTATCTTTTAAGGAAACACTTTCACCAATATCAGGTTTGCTAATGATTCTCCTTGTGCAAGATCTTGTCTTCCTTTTGTTTAAATTAATTGTGATGCATCACTAACTCTTATTTCTTGTAATATAATAGTTATGGATTTTTCGCATTCAGATGATCAAGTTCACAACAATGCAGTTGAGATTCCAAGAATGGGTATGTGGGCACCAGGGACAAACAACAATCATGTTGTGGTTGATCCCATGGTTAATGGTATTCCATTCAACCAGATGAATGCTACTGCTCTTTCTTACTGTAAGTATAACAACCCGTCAGGTTTTGATCAAGCAGGAGGCTCCAACTTGATGAACGAACCGCTGCTAAGAAACATGGCGGATTATTTACTAAGTGACGCCCAAGTTGAAGATTATGACGAGAAACGTCACATGGCAAGAGTAGCATCGCTAACTGCATTGGTTAATTTGTCTCACGAAGTGGATCAGGCAGTCGAAAATGGTTCCTTTTACGGACAGGAAATGGCTGGTAGTGCAGATGGCATGGTTTTGGGTGGTAATGATCAGCAACAACAGGAATCAATTTCTTGCTTGTCTTTGCAAGTTTTTCCTGACACCGCGATGATTCAGGATTGGACCAACATGGTTTACCCTTCTGTAATTCCCGACTCGGGAGTTGAAGATTTTGTAAATATCATGGATAGAATGAACATGACGAACTGAAATCCAGCAGTTTAAATTAGATGCTTAGAAGAAATGTCAAAAATGATAGCTTAATGTTCAAGTTAGTTGAATCATTTCATATTATTTATGTCTTTGGTTTTTTCTTGTTTTTACACCCTGAAAAATATACCTTTCTAATCAATAACTATCAAGTAACAGTAATCATTCTTCGTATGTTCTCCATTAATCTTCCCTCACACAAGGAGCAAGACAAATTTAAAGTGCATATGAAGGGGACAGGTATCATTTCCATTATCACCCACCAAGCAGCAGATGTTTTTCATCAGAAACGATGGCAATATATAGGTTCATTCCCTGTCAACCATCATGTTATCCTGAAAAGATTGTCAAATGATTAATCTTCTCTAATAAACTGCTCGATACCAGTGTGAATCACCTACATTCACATCCAACTCTTTCATTATCAACACTCTTCAAGAGTAAACAACACTAACCAATTAGGTTCCATAAAGGTGTAAACACAGGTAATGCAATCAGAATAAACAAAATTTGGTCAACCTGTTCGTTTTTAGCGAATACAATGCCAGGTAAATTCTACAACAAAAAGAAACTATTATCTCATGAAAGTGTTGGTGGATCACCGGACTCAAAGCTGCTTAAGTAATGCAGAGCTAGTTTCAAACAAACGCTCAAATCTATCCGGTGGGCGGAGAGGATTTACTAGAGCTTTCTTGTTGAAGAGCAGGTTCACTGGCTTTTCCTGCGACTTCATTTGTCAGCTGGGCTGTAAGTTCACTCCTCCCACCTTCGATATTCATTTCACTATAACTTCTTTTCTTTGAAGTTGAGTTTGTTTTTTCCTTCCGCTTTTCACTTCCCTCTTCTTTTCCCTCGTTGCCCTTGTTATCGTTTTCTCTACTCAACTGGGTTTCAGCATTTTGTTGGGGAAACAATGGCGGTTCCCGGCCGCTTAATTTACAGAACACTCTTTCAACCGTTTCACTTATTTCTTTCCCCAATCCGTTGCTGTCTAGAATCAAATCCCACACAGATCTAGATGCCTTTTCAAGTACTGGAGTTCTGCACAACAACAGAAAGGATATAATAGAACATCAGTATCATGACATGGTACTCACTAAATAAGAGGACGGTGCTCAGTCGTGCGTTGTCACACAAGTTTCTGCAGAAGAATCAAAAAACTAAATTGGCAAATTAAATGGCGTATCATACACACATTATCTCCTTTTTTCAAGGGAAAAGTAAATCCAGAGGCATTTGAGGAGCGATTCAGCATTCAGGAGAATTATCGCTTGCTGCCATGCGTCGCTCCAGGTAAATGATAACCAGCAAGAAGTTACGCTTACTGATTAGCAAATCTAAACTACTCTTGCCAGTTGCCACAGCTCATAAATGGCAGTATCCTTGTAGCATTTCATAACAATCATTCTAATACTAGTGCTTCATCCATCCCAATGTATAATGAACATATAAATTTAACCACAAGTAGAAAATCAAAGAAAGAGGATTAGAACCCTAACACACAAGCCTGCAAATTTAAAATGGAACGGAAACACCTACTCAAGTTCCTGCCGAAGGGCATCAAACAACTCTCTTTTAGACTGTTTCTCAGCTCCAGGTGTATTTAAAACCTTGCTTTTTTCAGCCATTCTAATAGTCGTGTTCTTTAGCTCTTCCTGCAACATAAACAGACTAAAATTAGCAATAATCCAATAAAACCCAAAATCCAAATTAACATCTCTTCATCAGCATACATAACTATCAGCATATTTCAGAATCAAAATCTCATAAATTCTATTCAAAAACCTAAAATCAAAAGGGGGGAGAGAGAGAGAGAGAGAGAGATACGTTAGCTTTGAGCTGATTGATGATCTTTAATCTGAGAACGTCAATTGTACCATCGTTCATGAGTGATTCTAATACATCTTCTGGGGTTATTATAGACGATGACGATGAAGATGATTCCATCGTAATTTCTTTCAATAAAATTAAAAGAAGTAACTCAAACTTCCAAACTTTAACTTTCACCTGCAGAAAAGGAACGGCCTTTAGAGCTCAAAATTAAAACCCAAACAAGGGAAAAGAAAGGAAAAGGACAGTGAATGCTAATCATTTGCATGACATCTATATATACATATATAAGAGGATTCACAGAATATAATGGATTCTTAACCTATTAACAAGATGATGTCGGTTGTGTTGCTTCATTAATTTCAACTTCTCGCCTGATAGGATCGTAAGGATCGAATCCTCCTTGCTTCCGTTCGTCTGAGATCTTTCTCTCTCTAGTTTGTCAGTTTGTAACGGTACCGTTTAACTCCCAGGTCCGTGGCCATTGTAGCTCTAGCTCAAGCCCAAGACCAAACCCATATTGAAGCCTTGTAAAGAGACCAAGAAAGTTGTTATAGTTTACGCATAACACGACGCCGTTTGGTTCGAAGTTTTAAGCCCAAGCAATATGTACAAAATTGTCCAAGGGACAGAAATGCCCCTGCTGTCATCTCTCAATCCCAGACTCTTCTTCGCCTTGGCCCCAAGAGGGCTGGAATTCCTTTACAAATTCCCGAAAAGAACGATCTCTTATGGTTCTATTCGACAATCATCACGCAAAATCATGTCATCTGAATCTGATCATACGAAACCCTCTTCTGAAAACGACCTTTTAACTCTTCAAATCTATCCTACACCACTCTCCCCTCCTTTGCCTTCCATTTCAAAGCAAATAGAACTGGCTAGAGCGTTGTCTGCCTCTTCAAGATCAAGTCTTTTTAATTTATCAAGATGTGATGTCTTGTATGAAGATCAGTGGCTCATTGCTGTTAATAAACCTCAAGGAATTTACTGCGAGACTGTATTGGAATCTATTCCTCGTTTTCTGGAGTTAACTGATCTTAGTGAAGGTACGAATTTCTGTTTTTTCAACGTTTTCTTCCAACTTTTTCCATGGAAACGAGGGAAATTACTAGAATGAAATGGGATTTTGAGATTTTCATGGAATGTGGCTTCTAGTAATTGCCTGGACTTGGAATGTGATAAGCTTGCAAATGAATTACTTTCAACTCAGCTGAACAATGTCTTGTACTCAAGTTAACTGTGTTTATTGTACTACAGAAGATTTGATTATGTGAATGAAACCTTTTTGTTTGGAACAAATCATGTTGCAAAATCAAGTACTTGGTTTATTACAATGAAGTAATTGAATTCTACCGACGATAAATTTTCCAAACATGGAAATTGACCGAATACAAATAGATCCAAAGACTTCCTGAACGTGGGTAAATTGATTATGCCTGCCAGTCTTTCTGAGAAAGTTCGTATTTCATTTGGGATGCACATGGTGAATCGGATGTTAAGGATTTATAAATTTTTTTTACAGGCTTTGGATCATTCTGCAGTTAGTTTTATCAACTGGGTCACCATTAGCTAGATTCTGTAATGGAAAAGCTATGATTTTTATTTTATGCTGCGATGATATTAACTGGAACAGTTTACATCTTTATTTATTGAATCATGGGTGTCTTAAATATTGACCTTGTTAACTTCAGGAACTGACGGCAGCCTGCGCGCGTTTCATCTTGCAAATCGACTTGATAGGGATACAAGTGGTGTAATGGTGATAACCAAGTCACACAAAGTTGCTTCGAAGCTTGTGAAGGCATTTACTGATCACAAGATTAAGAAAACATACATCGCTCTCTGCATTGGTTCAGCTCCAAAATGGGAAAGGATTACCATTAAATCTGGCCATGGCCGGTCAAAATTTGGAGCCTGGCGTGTATATGCTGCATCAGATGTGGGTCGAACACTTCCAGGTGGATCCATGGTTAAAGACATGGAAACTAAGTTGGAAGTATTATCAGTGAATGGAGAAGGGAGCTTCAAAGAGTTATCTGAATTTGAGAGCGATGGTAATGTTTTAGTAGTTGAAGACAAAGCTGTGAAAGATGCTTACGCAAAAGAGGTTGAGATTTTGGTTAGAGCATTTCCTCGGAGTGGAAGAACTCATCAAATCCGATTGCATTGTCAGTATCTTGGAATTCCTATAAGAGGGGATGTGAAATATGAGGGCGTATTTGAGTGGAAAGGGAGAGAATATGATGGCCATGAACTGCATGCTGAGAGCTTATCTTTTGAACATCCAGTTACTGGTGTTCCAGTCATGCTCCGTGCACCTCTACCGTCATGGGCCGCCATCCAGGCGTCACTGCCATTGTAACATTTCTGGTAGACTAAAATGGATACTGCGGTTGAGAAGCTCTGCAAATTGCTCATTGAAATTCAAGCATGTGGGGTACCTGTTGGTGAATGAAGGGGCATGGTGCGAGCATATGCATTTTGCAAGGGCCATGGCAAGAGCTGGGGTTGCTTTTAGCTTTCTTTGGCTCTTGGCATTGTCGGGAAAATCATTCCAAATGGTTGTATTTTTCTAGGATATTTATGTAAAATTCCTTCTATTAAAACCATAAAATGATCGAAACATGTAAACCTTCATGCGGTACGACTCATATTGGAAAGGATATTCTAAAATCCAATTTATTATTATTTTATGTAAAATTAGGAAAAAATTATTTTTTAAAAATTAAAATTAATTTTTTATGTTGATTTTAAATGGATAAAAAATTAATATTTATATTTGATTTTACATAAAAATTAATTTTATATATAAATATATAAATAATTTTATTTTTATAAAAGTTAATACAAAGGGTACATTTGTATTTTCCCAAGAAGGAAAACAAAATTCTCCACCTTAAAACCCTGTCTGTACTCCAATTCTTGTCGCCACCATTAGAGTTCCTTTGCAAACTTCCCCCCATCTCCTATCACCTTATAATCAGGACTCTCATAACCTTCCTCAGATTCGGTGTTCAAGCAATGGGTTCTGTGCAACACCCTGTTTGGACAAAGGGATCAACTTTTCTTCCAAAAGCTCCAACTTTTCTTGGCTTCCCCCATCAGATTAAGCTCAATTTTGTTAAAACTTATAGATGTTCTACCATTCACGGGAGCTTAGTTACTGGCACCTCCCCCTCCTCTTTGTCTGTCCCTCAAATTGGAGGTAACTGGAGTTCGGTTCATTTCTCTACCCTTTAACATGATACGTATTCGTGGATTTTTGCTTTTTTATTCAACCTTTTCTTGGATAATATACTGTTCAGGTGACAAAAATGGCTTTAAAGACTATGGGCTTGGTGAAGCAGATCCTGAGGTGTATGAAATTATTGTAAAGGAAAAGAATAGGCAGTTCAACAGCCTTGAGCTTATTGCCTCCGAGAATTTTACATCGCGAGCAGTGATGGAAGCAGTTGGTTCATGCCTTACTAATAAATACTCTGAAGGGCTGCCTGGTAAAAGGTAAAGCATGCTTTTTTTTCGGTCGCTATATGCCTTTTGTTTTTGCCCGATTGAAAAGAATTATTATTCTCGTCTGAAAATCTTATTGCCCGTTTCAGATATTACGGTGGCAATGAACACATTGATGAGCTTGAAATCCTTTGTCAAGAAAGGGCTTTGGCTGCATTTGGCTTAGATGGAAAGAAATGGGGTGTTAATGTCCAACCATTGTCCGGTTCTCCTGCTAATTTTGAGGTTTATACAGCACTTCTTAGACCACATGACAGGATAATGGTATTGTTTTCTTCTTTAACACTTTCTAGTCTGAGCTTCTGAAGCTTGGAATGTTGAGATCATTGCTATTTATCTGTGCTGACCTAGGGTTTGGACTTACCTCATGGGGGGCATTTGTCTCATGGATTCATGACTCCTAAAAGACGGGTATCTGGAACCTCAATTTATTTCGAGTCTATGCCATATCGACTTGATGAATCAACGGGTGATGCATCTTTAGCTTCAGTTTTTGTCTGGACAAGACAATTTATTATTTTTATCATGGTAATTGATATGTTTCCTTAACATACCCTGCAGGTCTAGTTGATTACGATATGCTTGAGAAAACAGCTATTCTTTTCAGGCCAAAGCTCATTATTGCAGGTGCCAGTGCTTATCCTCGAGATTTTGATTATCCTCGCATGAGAAAGGTGGGGATTACATGAGTGAATGAGTTGTGCTTATTTTTTCAGCGACTTATTTCTCCTGTTTTTATTAATTATTTGTGATCAATGTTAATCGAAAAGATTGCGGATGCTGTTGGTGCTTTTCTCATGATGGATATGGCTCATATAAGTGGGCTTGTTGCTGCCTCTGTGGTTGGTAATCCCTTCGAGTATTCCGACATAGTGACAACAACAACACATAAGGTTAGTTCAAGTTGCAATTCATAAGTTGTCTTAGAGTAGTTCCCAGAGTGATGCAACATCGTTAAGATTTTATTCTAATGTCAAGGTGGTGGTATATTGTGTTGTGTAAATGGTTCCAAGTTATGTGCCGCTTTCAAATTGAGTTGTTTTGTGTGTGATGATCTCCACATGTATAATGCAAAAACTCACCAATTCTCTTCAGTCTTTACGTGGTCCTAGAGGTGGCATGATCTTCTTCAGAAAGGAGGATCCTATTCTTGGAGTTGATTTGGAATCTGCCATCAACAATGCTGTGTTTCCGGGCCTGCAGGTCAGCGGCTTTGATGCGTTAGAAATGAGTTAGTTCCTATGCTTCTGTGGGAATTTAACGTCAATATGACAAATTTTGAAACTGTACGGAATTACTGCAGGGTGGTCCTCATAACCACACAATTGGTGGCCTGGCAGTTTGCTTGAAGCATGCACAATCCCCAGAATTTAAAGCATACCAAAAGCAGGTATTGTACAGTTACGATATGTTCTTTTTTAAAGGTGTCATAATCCATCTAATCTGTTCTTCTTTCTGTCTTGTAGGTCATCTCCAATTGCAGAGCTCTTGCAAACCGATTGGTTGAGTTAGGGTATAAACTGGTTTCTGGTGGCAGTGATAATCACCTTGTTCTTGTAGATCTTAGGCCACTAGTGAGTTTCTTGCTGATGCTTCTGCTCTGTTACTAATTGATTACCTTAGGTTTAAGTTTATAATGTCAAAACATGGCGTAGGACTAGGTGAAATGATTTGATTTTCAGAATAATAATAATCACTAATTACATGATGGACATACACATCGAAATTTATATCATCTAAGGCTATACTGTACATCACCATAATATATAACATTTTCATGGTGATACTGTTTGAACGCATAGCACTGACTGGAAACTGAAATTCCTCAAATCTACAGGGCATTGACGGAGCTCGAGTAGAGAAAGTTCTTGACATGGCATCTATTACCCTCAATAAGAATTCAGTTCCCGGTAAACTTTGTCCATTTATCCCATCCGGATTCATTTCTCTCTGCGTTTCTCCTAATATTTTTAAATTAAATTTCTATAGGCGACAAGAGTGCTCTAGTTCCAGGCGGCATTCGTATTGGATCACCTGCCATGACCAGTAGAGGATTCACAGAAAAAGAATTTATAGCTACGGCTGATTTTATTCATGAAGGTGTTAAGTTAACCATGGAAGCTAAAAAATCAGTGTCAGGAACAAAGCTCCAAGATTTCATGAAGTTGATGGCATCCCCAGATTTCCCTTTGAAAGACAAAGTGGCAGATCTCCGATCAAGAGTTGAAGACCTTACAACCCAGTTTCCAATGCCTGGAGTATGAGAGCTGACAAATCAGAGTTACAAATGCCCCAAGCTTGTAGTTTCTGCAAATTCCTATGACGAAATTACATTAGATTACCTATCAACTGTTGTCTGAAACTGCAGCAACTGCTAACAACAATATATGGTCTTTTTGAATAATGATTATACACCATTAAATTATACATCAATTTCACATCAAATTAACCCTTAACAATGCTGGAAACGTTAACTAAAAAAGAAGAAACCTTTTCGAAGTTCGACTATGAACAGTCGAAGAAAGTCCGCACGCATTGAGTCATCAAAATGGACTTGTGAAAACGACGCCGTCTGACCTTCATGGACGATTAAAGACGACACTTTCCCACCAAACTCTGTCAAGTCAATTTACTTCGTAGTTGAATCAATTGTGTCATATGTTAAATCAACGAACGGTATTCATCCTATGACATCAACACTAGTATTCTCCGATTCTGATTGGTTCGAACAATTTCAACCCTACAGATCTCCATCAGCTTAGCTCCCTGGAAAGTTCGTTTCTTTCTCTCTATATATTTTGTATAGTTTAACTGGAATGTAATCGCTCGGTTGTTTTTGGTGATCGATTTTGTTCAGGAAGGCGTTAATTTGTTCAAGAGAATCATGTTTTTGTTTGATTGGTTCTACGGAGTGCTTGCGTCGCTTGGTTTATGGCAAAAGGAAGCAAAGATCTTGTTTTTAGGGCTTGATAATGCTGGCAAAACGACGCTACTTCACATGTTGAAAGATGAGGTATTGTTGTCGTTTTCTTTTGTCATCTTGGCCTTGGAGAGACTGGTGGAAAGTAATCGTTAAAACTGATTAACTTGAGGTATTGTGACTGATATTACAATGGTAATGGCATAAGAAATGAACATTGATTGAGCCCTTTATTTAGTTTAAGTTTTACTACATAGATATTGATGTTATTTATGTAGCAATAAGTTTGGCTGAGTATAACTTTTTGCGATTCAAGGGGACCATGTTTATATATGCAGAGATTAGTACAGCATCAGCCGACACAGCATCCAACATCGGAGGAGTTGAGTATTGAGAGAATCAAGTTTAAGGCTTTTGATTTGGGAGGCCATCAGATAGCTCGTAGAGTATGGAAAGATTACTACGCCAAGGTTTGTTTCTCTTAATTCAAATATGAATTTTTCCATCTATTTGTCGATTTCTTGGTGATTATACTTGTAACTGAACCATGGAATGCTTTCTCTGGATGAACTATGAGTGAAGAGTACGAATGATGTAGATTTACTCTGATGGATTGCAGCAGTGGAAAGTTTCTTTTTTTTTTTGGTCCTAATGCTGAGTGCGCACCTAAAAACTTCATATTACTGGGTAGTTGTGCCTCCATAATCCCAGATGATGTTGTTTTGTGATTATCTGATTCATGGGAGGTAAATAGAAAATGGGAGTTCGCTGATAGCACTTTAACCTTTGAAAGTGTTCTGATAGTTGCTCATCATACATGTGTTTTTACTCTGTCCATTTTGATTGGTTTATCTTCATAAGCAACACGAAAGGAGGAGTAACTGAATATGGAATGCCTTGTGTTAGTAACGATGTCACATTCAGCCAATTTTCTTATTGTAAAGATTGGCATATTGATGAGTTATTGCTGTTACTCAAGTTCTTCTGAAATGTGCAGGTGGATGCAGTTGTTTACCTTGTCGATGCTTATGATAAGGAGAGATTTGCCGAGTCAAAAAAGGAGCTCGATGCACTCTTCTCTGATGAGGCTTTGGCCAATGTTCCATTCCTTATCTTGGGTAACAAAATCGATATCCCATATGCTGCCTCAGAAGAGGAGGTGTGTTTTCACCTAGGACTTGCCAATTTCACCACTGGCAAGGGTAAGATGAACTTGACAGACTCCAATGTCCGCCCCCTGGAGGTATTCATGTGCAGCATTGTCCGGAAAATGGGATACGGAGATGGTTTCAAGTGGCTATCTCAGTATATCAAATAAGGGAGGTATAGGGAAAGAAAGGGTGCCCTCGGTCGTAATCACAAGCGTCATGTTATACTGTCTGAGTTGCTTTGATCACTTGTTATAGAATCACAGAATTTACCACGCGAGCGTGCTTTTTAATGCTCATGGTTGCCTGTTACTGAAATTTTGTCATGATTGCTCATTGACCTACAATAATGTGTTCCATTTTTAACGATTCTCAGTTCTCATTCATTGGTACATTAAATACGTACTGTTGGGAATGGTTGTTTACAGTTCATGGGAAACGATCGATTTTAAACTTAGGTTGTGTTGATTGCTGTTCGTGAGAGAGTTGAATTGCTATGAAATCACTGAAAACTACAATGAATGCTTAGCGACGTGGGCATCTGTGAGACAGGTTGAGATTATCCTAACGAAGTTCCAATTGATGAGAAAACGTATGCTTTTGTATGCCAAATACTCCAATGAAACAGACGATTTCAATTTCCAAACGTCATGCAAGTAATTGTTCTTTGTCTCTGCTAGGCAATGATCTGCGGTTGGTTTGATTATCAAGAGTAGGTGGCTACTTGATGATCAGAATTAAGCGGTATCAGGTGACATCATCCCAGTCGTATGTTCCAAAACTACTTCATCAGTCGAAAATCTGAAAGCCACTTGATATCCCCCAGATCCTGGCTCCCATTTCTTAAAAACTTCCAAAGAAAACGATCTGGCAGGTTGGTTTGATCACCTACATTCTCGTCTTTAGTCCATTTGTCCTCGGAGTGGAAGAAACTGCCAACTAACCCTTCCTGGAAAAGTTTTTTCAGGACCTCATATGTTGGCTTATCTTTTATTTTTCTCTTGACCAACTTGCAATGGCTGTCCCAGTTTCTTCAAAACAGAAACTCATCCGCATATTGGCTCTAATTTTCATAGCTCGATCGTGCTTTTGCACAGGCCAGTTCTCTAACTCCAACACGCAGCTAAGTTTGTCATTCACATATATTTGCCTAACGTTCATATTCCCTCGTGTTTCAATACATTTATAAACAGGGCATGCACAAGATATTCCAGAACAAATGATCACAGATGCATTATTATGTTTCAACAATAAGGTTTGAGAATCTGCACGTCAAAAATACCAGCAACCTTACATTGTCATGCTATACAATTTTTATGGTTTTCTTTGCTACCAGGTGTACAGTGCTTGCAATGAGGCGTACAGATTAACCCTTGGTGGAGATATTAATGTTCCACCAGAAGCAACTGATCTGTTTTGCAATGGACCTTACCTAACCGAGACTCGAGCGGTCCTTAGCTGTATTAACGATGTTTTATCTGGTTTCCTGTTCAATAACAGAGCCACTGTAAGAGACATCAGATATGCCATTAATGCTGGATGCAGCAACACCAACCTAAGAGGTATCGTTTTTCCTTTGCCAGGGTATTAAGGAAATTGTTTGTACATTAACAGTTGAATGTCTTGTTTGCCTTGTGCAGGCAACTTCGATGTGAGAAGATACATGGAAAGTGAAACAAGCAATGGTTACACGTTTCCCGACTTGCTTGCCTTCTATGTCATTACTTTGGTAACTGCCCTGTGTTTGTTCGTCTTGTAATGTAACCACTGGGAATGCTCCACTTGTCCTGTATGGATATTTGAGGTTGTGTAGCTCTTGTTGATGAGGCTTAGTCGACTAGAATCGGTGCAAGAATATGTAGCATATGAACTCAATATCTAGTGCTTTCAACAGAAGCTCTTTCCAATGTTCTCTCATTTTGTCACTCTCCAATGTTCAAAATACAATTCATTCAATATGCAATACCAAAAGAAGAGAGACAGAAAGCCATTGCTCTACTATCTCCATTTTCTGTAGCCATTCATCGCAGAACATAAGCAATCTGACTAGTTTGTTTTGCCCAAAATCCATTTTTTCAATCTTGGAACCTTCTTTTAGACTATTGAATAACAAAGAAGTAGAATTGCAGCTGCAAATTTAAGACCCAGCTCCACTCTGTTAAAGTAAAATGTAGATGAAGTCGGCTCATGCCCTGCATCTATGGGAACGGGAACTGCTGAGTATCGCGTTTTCCAGGATTTTCAGCGTCTCTGGCGGAATTTGCTGAACCTGACTTAATCTAAGAGACTCCTAAAACAATATCTAACCTGTCCTTCAGCCTTTTCAGGCTTTGGCTCCAATTTGATTGTCTTTGTCCTTTTACTTCCAGCTATGCTGCTAGCATCAAAACTGATGACTAGAGAAACTAAGCTGTTATTCTCGGTTAGCGTCAATTTTTTGGTTGATGTAGAAATGAGACCAACCAGATACTTTCCTCTTGAAATTGGGAGTCCCGGCACAATTATGCGTGGTGAAGATACTGAAGATCAATCAACACAAAGGATTTGATCGAAGCAGCATTGCAAACTATCCCACTGCACTCTGCCCTGGTACTTTTTTGATATTCCTCTCTCTTAGCATCGCTCTAACTTCCTCAACTCTGTCCCATTTCTTTTCATCTGCGTACATATTTGATAACAACACATAATTTCCAGAATTCCATGGTTCAAGATCGATAAGCTCTTGAACAGCAAGTTGTGCAAGCTCCATTTCCCCATGAGTACGGCAAGCACTTAGCAATGAACCCCATAAAGAAGCATTTGGTGGCTCATTCATGGATCTAATCAGTTCATAAGCCTCCCTCACACATCCACAACGACCAAGTAGATCAACCATGCACCCGTAGTGCTCAAGTTTCGGTTCAATTTTGTGATTTGCGGTCATTGAAGCAAACAAATTGCCTCCTTTTTCTACTAATCCAGCGTGAGAACAACATGATAAAACCGCTACAAAAGTTGCTTCATTAGGCTTTATGCCTATGTTTATCATCTCCTCAAACAAATCCACCCCATGTTCCCCTTTCCCATTGAAAGCCATTGCTGATATCATTGCATTCCAAGAGATCACACTCTTCTGAGGAATCTCATCGAATACTCTTCTAGCAGTCTCCAACATGCCGCATTTACTATAAAAATCTACTAACGCATTGCCCACTGATACAAAGTCCCGAAAAAGGCCACTTGAATCGGCGTAACACTGAATCCCTTGCCCGACACTAACAGCTTCTAAACGAGCACAAAGAGGCAAGACAGTGACCACAGTTGCCTCATCCAGCTCAAAATCTTGATCCTTCATTTCATGAAAAAGGCTCAATGCTTCGGTATCCCTTCCACTCTGTGCCAAGCATGAAATCATGATATTCCATGAGACAACACTCCGTTCACTCATTTGCCTGAACAAATACAAACCCATGTCAACGTTCCCTCTTTGACAATATCCACGAATCATTAAATTCCAGACAATCACATCCCTCTCAGACATTTCATCGAACAGTTTCCTGGCATCCTCCACTGTCCCGCATTTACTGTACAGTTCAACGAGCCCAATTCTTATTGAGCTAAAACACTCAAATCCAACAGTTATTACATCTTTATGAATGCAACGGCCAAGCTCAATATCGCACAGATTTGAACAAGCCTTAAGTAAAGGAGCAAAAGTGTACTCGTCAGGCCAAATGCCTCGCTTTTTCAGCGACGTGAAAAAACTGAGAGACTCCTGGAAGGGTCCTGATAAAGAGTACCCTTTAATCATTGCATTAAAGGGTAATATATTGGGGTTCTGGATTTCGAGAAAAACCCGATTTGCGTATTCCATTTTGCTTTGAGATCCACAAACAGAAATAAAATGGGCGAGAATATAATTGAGTTGGTGAAGACCATGGCGAACAAAATGGGCGTGGATTTGGCGAAGTCGGGTTCGGGTATCGTGGCCGTGGAGGAGGCGCAAGATCTTACGCTCAATTTCCCTGCAAGTTCTGCTCATTCTGTTGAAGATATAACCTTAATTAAACCATTTAGCTGGATCGGCGGGAAATAACAGAAAGCGATAATTTGAAGCTAACATAATTGTGTCGGATATCGTCATTTACACAAAATGGTTCTTTATCGACGATCAAAATGAATCTGCTGTGATGGTGTAACATGCCTATAATAAATTCCCGACAAAAATGCTGCTGCTGCTGCTGCTGCTGCGGCCGCCGCCGCCTCAACTTTGCTTCTTCAAACTTATACGAGGTCGTATGTTGGTGGGAAGCGCCTTAGTTTTACTTTAGGCGTTTGGCGCACGACACGTAGTTTCCCTCGTTAAAACTAAATTATGCATTTCTTTTACGAATTGTCAGAATCACAGCACTTACTTGAGTGAAATTGTTAACGGAAATCCAATGCCTGCAGTCCTATCTCAGTATGTACGTTCTTGCCATTTCCATCTTCCAGCAAACGGGTCAACTGAGAAACTTACCAAAAACATCTGGGGTGCGTTGTCGGGTTGCTCTTGAAAAGATCAGAATGACCCTATGACAACATGTCATCAACGAGTGGGCGTTTGGTCTAGTGGTATGATTCTCGCTTCGGGTGCGAGAGGTCGCGAGTTCGATTCTCGCAACGCCCCCGTTACTATACAATTCAAATTTTGTTTTGCTGCCTTGGGTGCTTTATCTTGTTCAATATTTTACAATGTTTGGTTGCGATATGGATGTGCAGTGCACTGACAGGACTAGTAAACTAGTTTTTTGCGATATTTCTCGAGGATTTTTCTATTCAGTAAAGGCAAAGATATGTTATGTTCCCTCTAAAGAACAGCTTGCCATGCTTTTCTTTATTCACGGCAAGGTGCTTCAAGTGAAGTCACATCCTGCTTTACCTACAGATGCTGTTTTGGTGTACGTTTACTGAAATCATAATTGAAGTTGCATTTGCATCAAATGAGTTAATTACACTGTAATGGGTACAGGGATTCTTTAATGAACTGATCTTATATTGATGGTGATATTGTATAAGTGTTACAAGTACGATGCAACTTGACGAGATTGCCGTTTGATTCCTGAAATTATCTGAAGAGATGATGACTCAAGGGCTATTATCTCCAAGTGGGTCATGGTAACGGATGTTATGGTTAAGTATACAGTAATCAAATTCTTTTGTCACATGTTACAAGGGGAAAGAGTAAAAGTTGGGGACCAGATTGCTGCGGGAAAAATGAGGTTTAAGAGCTTGTATAAAGTTGGGCTTGTCTGAGCACAGGACGGCGCCTGTTGCTTGCTGTTTCGTTGTGAACAATTTATCCTTTTCCTGGTTGTAGTGTTGTGGAGTGCTGTTTGCTCAGTCCTACAAGCTAAGTCATTAATCACATACGCCCTGGATTCTGGCATGTGGCCTGTTGGGCATTGTGGGGGCGAAGTTTGACACCTTCCCGAGATGTTAGTACGACTACCCCTTGTGTTAAAATTTTAAATTAACGTCTATGTATTGTTATGCAGGTTGAAGATTGAGACTTACTGCTGTGAACTTTGAAATGAGAATGCTGTGTCATTGATGATCTATTCATTTTCAAGGGAAAGAGCCAGGAAAAGAGAAGAAACAGGAAAAATGGTGAATACAGAAAACAGGTGGTTTGTATGTGTAGAAAGTGATTGAACAATATATGTGGAATTTTGAAAGAGACTTGTTCTTGGCTCGACCCGTTACTTATCATAATGATTCTTGCGATAACATAGAATTATGGATAGCAACCCATCAACCATGGATAGAGGAGGGACCCCGATACCATTTTTCCAATACTCCCTCAGCCAAAAGATCATCCCAGATTCAATGCAGTTCATTTTTCTGTTCATGACGCATCACAATCAAGGAAATAGATATTGTTCATTTTATATTGCATTCCAAGCACCCATATAGCAAAGCAAAGGATGCATTAAAATTACACCGAGGAAGAGAGAGAGAGAGTGAAAAAAACAAAGCAAAAGGTTGGGGTCGTACTTGAAATGATGATCATAATGCAAAATGAAAAAAAGTGGGTTTTGTTACTTAAAAGTGGGTTTTCTTTTAGTACAATGAAAAGGGTAATATCATATGCAATCTTATATGCATGAATGAATGAACTCATCTCAAAAAGGTTGGTTGATGGTGAAAAGGCTAATTCAAGAATATATATATATATGTATAATTTTTACTTTTGTTATCTTTTTGACATGTTCTAAATGAATAATGAGAGAAGGGTCCAGAGAGGAGAATCCAAAAAGAGAAGCAACAATTGCTTGGAGGCCGTAGAATGGAAACAATTATATCAAGATCATCTTTGTCTCATCATCCTTCAACTCCTTTATGTCATTGTCTAAGTTATCTTTTCTTGATGTCAATGTCTAGGAGACATCATACCTCATCTTATCAAATAAAGAATCCATATTTAATTGCAATTACAGCATTAGATCTTGAACCAATCCATCTACCCATCTGTTAACTATATTAAGATAACGAAATGGACAAGCAGGTGCTTACGGTCCTCAACCTTAAAGATGTTGAGGAAACAAACAAGTGTAACCATTATAATCATCCAAAAGCATTACAAATATCCCAACAACCATGCCATCTGAAAGATTAGCTTGTAAAGTATTCTCTAACATTAGAAGGTTGGGCCGGCAAAGGTACAAATAGCCATCCTACACTGTAGTTTTTCAGGAAAATGTGTCAAACGGGCCCTCCACTACCTAACATTACAGGGTTCATGTTTCTGCAACGTTACGTGCTGTATTATTGGTTCAATAATCCAATTAAAACACTGTTTACATACGGAAGTTGTAATTATCTCAGGTAAATCTGATCTGGGTATTATCTAGGTATGCAAGACAAAGTTGTTTTTTGACTCGACCAGAAGCAATATAATATAGATTGATCTTTTCTTTCCCCTTTTCTCTCATGGCATACAGTTAAAACAAACCATCCTATGAGAAGAAGAGCAGAAAATACATGGATTAGGGACACCTTCTCTTTTACTTGGAACAAAAAGAGAATATGACCCAACAATAAATACATGAGATATATATATATATAAGATCATGAAATACACCAACAAAAATAAATAAAAAATAATAATAAGATCTATACAGTTTTCTTTGATTGATGATGAAGATGATGGATCACAGAGACTTTTGTTCCTTGCTTTACCTTGATGAAACTGGATTCAACGCTCTAGCAAATCCATTCATGGCTCCGTAACCTTTTGAGCTAAATCCTAAGCAACCAAGTAATCCTTGTCTGTAAGGCAAGAAAGTTTTCTTCCTCATCTCTTCAGCTTGAGCTTTGCTAGCCTTGTAATGTATCTCATGGGGTGATGTTGTTGGTTTCCTTCTTTTCCCTACTCCGTTCACCGGTTTCTTGCTCGACGAAGTTTGACCATTTCCTTTGACTTTCTCACTCCCATTGTTAACCTTTTCTTTGGATGCTGAAGCTTGCATGGTGGTTGTTATGGGTTTGTTCTTTTCTTTTGCTGGTGAAAAGGAAATGTTAGACCAGAATTTATTACTGCTCCTCCCTTCGCTATGGCTTCTATAAAGAAAATCTTTCAAAAAGACCCATCTTTTCGAGTTCCTTCCGGCTGACGATGACCTGGAAGAAGCAGCAGAACCAGAATAAGGGGTTGTTTCTTCTTCGTTAATGTTCTTCATTCCATCACTATTACTTTCTTCTGTACAAGAAATCTCGCAAGAAGAAGACTTGTTGTTACTAGTGGAGTTAAAGATGCGATGGCTCTTGACATCTTCGTCGTCGTCGTCACCAAACTGATAAGCACCACTTCTCAATGGAGACATGGATCTGGTTCTTCTGCGCAAGGATTTATTCCGCAATCTCAGATCTCTGCCTCTTTTAACAATTTTTTCACCGGTATTCTTGATTTCCAAATCATCATCTTCTTCTTCCTCTTCCTCCTCATTTTCAAGATCCAACAAAGGAGCAAGAACTTGGGGCCTTTCCAAATGAGAAGACAGCTTCATGGGACGGATCTGACCATTCAAGAACAACTCATCAGCTGAGCTCATAGACCCAGATTGACCAGACCCAGCAGAACCAAGCCTAGCAGAGAATTCAAACTCATACCCAATAGGCACGTGAGCATGATCAGGAGAAGAAACAGCAGAAACGGAGTAAGAAGAAGCAGAAGGCGCGGAGGTGATAGCAAAATGCATTGGACTAGCGGGACAGCTATAGAAGAAACCACCATTAACGGGTCCGGAAGCAGCAGCACGGCCAGGACTGGAAGGGGCACTAACATAAGGAGTGGAACAGGTGCTGTCAATCTCATCAGCATTGTTAAGGGGGTGGTGAGGAGAAGTTTGGGGAATCTGGTTGATGGGTTCGAGCTCCATTATTAATATTTCTTAATCTTGTAATCTATTACGTTAGGGTTCCGTTTTCTTGTAGTTGAGGCAGAGAGAGAGAGAGAGAGAGAGAGAAGAATAATAATGGAAAGACAGTGTGTGAGACTCTGTGCAACTCGTAAAATAAGAAACAGACCTTCACAATTGCCCTCACTACTCTTCTTTTATATCCTTCACTGCCATTCTCTCCCCTCCTCCTCCTCTTTTTTTTTTTTCACTTACATTATTCCTTGTAAAAATACTCTTAATGCTTTGAGAGTTAGTCATCATAGAAAAAATCAATCAAGTTTTCCATCACAAGATAGAAGAGCATTACATCATAATAATATGATTATGCATGGAAAAGATAAAATAAATATACATGAAATAAAAATATTGAATAAAAAATGAAACATAAATGGGATGTATTTATAGAAAGGAGAAACAACATGAAAAAGGGAGAAGGAATGTGGGGGAATGGGAAAGTAGAACTACTCCTCCTCCTACTCTTCTACACTTGCCTTTTTTGTGATGTCATTACCCTACCCATTAAACAAGAATTTAGCCTCACATGCTCTTCTGTCCTCCACATCAAGGGCATGCATCCTCCACCCTCTGATTGCCTCGAGATTCTTTATGATTACACAATCTGATTGATTCTCCAAATAATCCCATTTCTTCTTTTATTTTATTTTAAATTACTCAAATATATTTTAAGCATGGTAATGAGTGGCATCTCCATGCCTGTCAAAATCCTCCATGAAATTTATAATATGCTTTTCTTTCAAAAAGCAAAAGAATATAAAAAACTTAAGGGGTGAAAATAGAGGGCATGGAAAAATGAAGAGATATATACAATGATCCAAGAGAAAGAAAACCCATATTGTAAGTTAATTAGAGATAGCTAATCCATAGGATCCTAACTTGTGGCAGCTCTTCCAAGGCAGATATAATACAATGAAACTTCACTCTAATTATATAATTAATCATTAATTAGCAACTACTAATACTAATACTCTTTATCCTTGTTAAACAATTCATTAACAATCTTTCTTTTCAGTTTGATTCTCTGTCCAAGAAAGAAGAATATTGGTAATACATACATGTACACAATTACTTGCTGCCTAATCATATCTTGCCATGTAAGTTAGATGCATTTTCTCCACATCAAGCAAGTGGGTCTTCTTCTTCTTCTTTTTTTTTTTTGCTTTAATGTTTAATTATTAATTATTATTGTTGTTAATTGTTAATTGTTAATCTAAGCTAATGGGTTCCAACCAAGTAGACATATAACACATGGTTCTTTTATTAGGGATGGCATGTGGGACGTGTTGACAATTTGAGACAAGTCTTTTGGATGCCCATATGCAATATTAGTGTGGGAATACCCTATTAAATTCATGATTATAGGCCAATGATGTGATATTATATCAAAGTATTGTGATTAATTTTGTTGGTTTTAGGCATAGATTATTAGGCCCCATGCCCCCATTTACAATTAATATTCAACCAACTCATACTAGTTCATTTGTCAACCTTTGATTAATTAATTATTGCAATTGCTTTTAAATAGAATATTTTGTGTCCTTTGACTTTATATTGTCTATTGGAAGATTGATATTTTAAGTGGGTTGATTGGTACATTGACTATAGCTATCTGCTTTCTAGTATGGAAATACCTTGCCCCAGGTGAGCTAGTTTTTGGTTGATTTTGGCTTAAACTGAGGAATGGCGTTCCATAAAGTGATAGACACCCATCAACGTTTGGAGACTGATCAGCAGATTAGGAGGAACTTGAGTGGATAATCATATTAGTATTATATTATATAGAGATTCATGCCTGGACATCCGAGACAAAAGAATACAAAGTTACCAGCTCCCATAGATACAACCAGTTAAAGGAAAATGGAAGGCAAGCCTTCCGCTTTACAAGGTAAATAAATCAGTGACCACTTCTTCCAACAAAGAATTTAGAATCTCATTCTCAATCTCTACAGTTTCCTCAAGTGATTCCATGCTGAAGTCCAGCCATCTCCCATGCTTCGACCTCATGTCCTTGTCTACAAGCTCATCCACCATTAAATCTCCCATCCCTCTCCAACCTATGATCTCTTCGTACAATTCCTTTGCCAACCAATCCTTCCTTTCAAACAATGTCCATGTCCTAGCCCATGATTTGTAGCTACCAACGACAGTTTGTCCGCACATGACCTCCAACCATTCATTAATACAATCGAACAAAATTTTTCGGTCAAGCTTGCGGTGCTCTTCTTCATTTCTTTTCATTTCAATCTCTTGATTCTCCAGCTGATGGAAAAGATGCGGGTATAGGAGTTTCGGGTTCCAGTCAAATCTGGAATCTTTGAACATTTGTTCTGCATTGTTGATGACATCCCTCACATAATCTAGCTCCCAGTCGGTTGGTTCCCTGGACTCTGGTGTGATGGATGTTTCTGCTACGTGCTTCCTTACCACATCCAGAGAAGGTACCGAGGATGCTGAATCTGATAATTCCGTCTCTCCTTCCACTTCCAAGTACTTATTACTATTTGTAGACAAACCATTGCGTGCGTCATCAGATTCAACTGTTGAACAAGAAGCATGCATAACTTTTTAATCGTTATTTTGTTAAAGCATAAACAAAAAGATCATATACTACCTAGAAAATTGATCGTCAGATTTTCTCATCACTCTAAGGCCATTGACTAGTGTTCAAAGTTGGTGCAGGTTCCGTTATAAAAGATCAGTGGAACATGGCAATGAAAGTTACAATTAAATGCACGAGTATATATTTACCATTGGTATTCGAGCAACTTGCACTCTCAAAAGAAGGTTCAAGAATTGAAATTGGACTAGAATGTTGACATTGGTCCTTCTCAGCTTCGCCATAGTTGCCACTGTTGCTGCACTCTTCCATTTCTTTTGATCCCCGAAACATCTAAAAAAATGAAATTAGGGAACAAAAATCCATGTTATTAAATTCATTTAACACAAAGGAAAATTACAAGGCACGAAGAAAACCAGCAACAGAAACTAGTAACACGCTACAACATACAGGATACATGTGCTATAAAAACATTAACTCGACTGAAGAAAGTCTTAATTCCAAGTCGACTACAAAGACATAAATGAAGCCAAAGAAAAAGCCACTACTTTATGTAAACTCGTAATGCTTGCTCCATTCTTAGCCTGTGGGGATGTCTGCCAATTAAAGTTCGTTTTCTAAAGTCAACAACCTGTGCAACTGCTATTTTCCCCACGGGTTGGAAAACTTATGTCGATTTAACCACTCTGAAAGTGCTAGTTAAGGCTATGAAGGAACGTCAAAAGTGAAAATAGATTGATATATCATGCATGGATTAGAAGGATAAGCAAAAAACAGGAGAGAATCCTGCACAATATGATCTATTGATCTTAAACATGTGTCACGAACCTGCCACTTTAGGTCCGCGTTAAGCCTTGAACACTCGGTTGAAACATAGTCAAAGTTATCTTGGTGATCTTGCTTCTCTTTTTGTACAAGTAGAGACCTCCTGTCCTTCGCTGCAGGAGCAGTGCTAACCACATTGCATATGGGCTTGAAGTCTTGTACACTGGACGTCGAACTAGCAGAAGTCTCATCTCTGACCATTTCATTTCGAGATGACTCGACTTTGTTTGATAATTCACGTAGCTTTTGTTCCAAAAGAACACCCAAAGCATCACCACCAATCACATTTAAACCCGGAAAAGAAGTAGACTTGCTGAAGTAGGAATAATTATTACTACCAAATAAATCAAATGCAAAGCTGTTGCTTTTTCCCACCACTGATGGCTGGATGTTAGTTGTGGTCTTCTTAACAGGAGATGTAAATGTAAATGAAACTACATCCATACTATTTTTCCTGTTATCAACAGCTGTGTTTAAGCATCCATCTACTGAGATGTTGCATTTTATAGACCTCTCGTCTCTCTTCAATGATGCATTTTCAGAAACACTTCTTCCAATTTGAAGCTCATCATTTACAAGCTGCTTCTTCATAGGCATGTTATTCTGTTTTGCCTTCACAGAATCTGTCACCACCAATCGCATCTTTCTAGATATTTCAGGCTTTATGACACCTCTATTTGAAGCCCTACTTCGACCAACAGAGCTGTTCCTCGTCTGAGTTTTTCTTCCTGCCTGGTTAGATATGGAATTCTGATGTTTTGGATTCTCTTTACCCAATGAACAATTTTGCTCCTGATTGTTCTGCCTAAGCACATTATTATTCCTGTTTTCAGTTCTCTTGTTCTTTATCCTGCTAGGCAGGCTCTTAGGAGACTGATTAGACTTGATCTCCTTCTGTTCCTTCTGCTTCTTAATGTTGCCATTTCTTGATGTTGCTCCCTCTCTTCTCTGAACATTTGATCTCAATTCTATTGCAAGCGAAGTTGATTTTCCCTTATTTTTTACACCGTCAGAAGCACCATTTTCAGAAAATGTTGAAGCCTTGCGAGATGAAATGCCTTCTGGTCCACTTGGACTCCTGTCACAATACTGGCCTTTAGTATTCCTGGCAGCAGACAAGTCATTTGATCTTGGAGGTTTAGATGCTGCATGTGCTGTTTCCATTTTTTGTTTCAAATCCCGAATTCTTAATGGAACTGAAGACGACCTTATTGATGCCATTTTACCATTTACATTTGCCTTAGGACTTGCCTCGATTATCTTTGCAGCTGCCTCCATTATATAAGCTGCATTCTTTGATGGAATAAATCCAGGGCTCCTGATTGGAGATAACAGCTTATTATGGGTAACAGGAACTGATTTGGCTGATTTTGGTGGCAACAATTCAGCCTGAAATCTTTCAATTGGCCGGTTTTGCACCTTTCTTGACTTTGATTCCAATGAACTTGAAGAATGTCCTTCCTGGTTACTAGAAACATTGAGGTAATCCATGGAATTATAATCACTCCATAATATAAAGCTACTCCTATCATGTTGAGAAGCTGCAAAAGAGGAATTAAGAAATGGAGTCGAAGAAGGCTCGACAACATTTGATGTTGGCAAAGAATTCAAACCCATAAGTCTAGCAACCACCCCAGGTGCTCTACTACGCCCATATCCTTCATCGCTAGTCACTGATGATGCACAACTCAAGTCACTACACCCCTTGTTACTTGAATTTTCTCTTGTATCATCCACCTCTACCTGGATACAAAGCAAACATTTATCATCCATCAACATAAGTGCTAGCTCAATATCATATTTGGTAGAAGATAATTTAACAACAAATGATAAACTCTCACCGCATGTAGCTGTGATTTAGCTAGACTTTCAACAACATTTTCTGGTCCTAGCTTTGGTCCTTCTGTTGAATTACAAGTTCGCAATTCATTAAAATTTTGGCTATACAATACAGAAAAGACATATATAGACGCCCAAAAATCCAGAAGATTTTATACCAGTTAACTCAGTGTTGTTTAAGAACAGCTTCTTACGAGACTTTCCATTCCAATCAAAGAAGTTAAAAAAGCTACCCTTTGAACGCTTTCTCTCACTCTCCATCATCACATCTGCGAAATAATAGCTATCGAACAATGTCAAGCTACCAACTAAAAGACATAAGAAAAGCCCGGTTAAGACTGGTCAAACTGTAAGCACGGAAAGGAATTCAAACAAAAATCTTCAAAAATAGAGGAACAAATAGACTAGTCATGGTAAAGTTAGGTGGGAATGAACAAAGAGAGTCCAGATTGGAAAATGGGATTAACGAGTAGAAGTAAGAAGTAACAATTCTAAATTGAATAAAGCCAGATATCAGCTACATTGCTCATCCATCTAGGTATATCAAATAATTCTGCCAAGTTATTTCCATAGCCTCGATATTTATAGAGACACAAAAAAGAAGAATTTTTGTGAAGAGGAAATGAGATAATAACAGCAAGTAAAAAAGGAGAAACAGAAAACATAAGCAGCTTGAATCTCAGTAACTTACCTGAGATCCTAAAAAATGTAGATCACTCAAAGACTGTTCCTTTTTCTTTCTATACAAAAAGAACAAGATCTCAAACAAATTCTATCCGCTCACAGAGGGTCAGAAATCAAAATGGGGCTGCTCAGAAAACAAGATAGGGAAAATGGGTGCTGTTCAATGATGGAAAGACGAGAACTTTAAAAGCATTTCGAAAAAATCTCACCAGTCACGCACTCAACATGCACATAATAACCCCATTCTTCAACTTCAAAAACTAAACTTTTTTAATGGGTTTTAATTTTCTTTTTATCTGAAGGAAGTTTGACGACCAGATAAAATGCAAGAGAAGAAAGAGAAAATAACCAAGGAACGTGTAAAAGAGATGAAATTAGGGTTCAAAAGGAAAATGCCAAAAAGAATAGAGAAAGAACTCAAAAGGAGCCAAAGGGAAAAAATGGTGACATTCTAAATACTGATGATAGACAGAGAGAAACAAAGATGGAGAGAGGGAGTGTGGGTAAAGGAGAGATGATCCAAAACTGTTGCAGTAAAAGGATTAAAGACAGTATGAAACCAGTGAAAATAATAATAGAAAAAAAAAATGTCAGTAATGAGGGAGAGAAGAAGAGGAAAATAAAAATGGCAGCTAGTGGTTAGAGCATTAAATATTGAAGAAGATAAGACACCGCTGAGGTTATTTAAAAGACCCGATCGGAGACTTTCTGTGTCGTCTCCTCCGCTGCAGTGACTGCTGTGAATTTATCTAGCCTCTATTTATTACATCTATGCCACGTTGGAGTTTTCTAATGGATTTTGAGATGTACTATTGATAAATATAATAACAGAGGATCCATTTTTATTAAATATTATATATATAATGATAAATATTTAAATTCAATGAATATATAATATTAACATTTTGGGTTTATTGGGTTGATTAGTTTATAATATCATATTTAAAAGTGATATTAAAAGAAGATGAATGTTATTGGAAGTAATTAAAACATAGTATAAAAATGCATGCGGTCTGAAATATTATAAGATTAAAAGAAATGGGGACTAGGTTTGATGTGAAATTAGCTTACATCTAAAGGGATATTGGTAAGAAATTGAGGGACACGTCTTTCAGATGTTACTTTGGATTGAAAACAAAATTTTGGCCATGTCAAAAAGAAAAAGAAACAATAACAAAAAGAAAAGAAAAGATGATCTGCTGCGACTCTTCGCAAGCTTGAACATCTTTAGTACCAAATGCTCTCTACTAATGGAAGTTGACAGGTTAAAATTTCAAATTTAACAAGAGGGTTTCTGTTCCGAACAAACCCTTATCCTTTGTATCAATAATAAACTATGTTCTGTTTTCTTGTTCCAATCTGGGAAGATCAAAATATGTGATTTTATATTGCTATGAAGATTTCTGATTTGGGAAACCATATGCTGCCTGCCTGTTTTCCTTCCTGCTTGCTGCCACTGAATCTTTATATTTTACTCAAACATAACTAGGAGAGAAATAAAGGTTTGTTTCCTTTCATCTGTTAAGATTCTGTGTCGTAATCAAATCAAGAATTTGCAAACTAAATAATATCTTCTTCGACTATATTTCCCAACTACTAAAAAAGCACAAACCACCAACAAAAAATCACCCTAATTTTTGGGGAAACTTAGCCATTTAACCTTTATTCAACTCTCAATTAAATTG
Source organism: Dalechampia spathulata (assembly GCA_948192965.1). Taxonomy (NCBI): domain Eukaryota; kingdom Viridiplantae; phylum Streptophyta; class Magnoliopsida; order Malpighiales; family Euphorbiaceae; genus Dalechampia; species Dalechampia spathulata. The sequence continues at coordinate 109,819 of CANYBF012170961.1, forward strand.
ATTTGCTTCTAATTCTTTCCTGGCAGGACACAAGGGAGTGATTAAGAAGGAATTGGATTTAAGTAGAAAGAAAATTATATATGTTTACACATGACCATATAATTATAGGGTTGTTGACATGTCACAATCTGAGGAAACATGCACAAGGGAAACATAAAAACTAAATAAAATGTCAATATAAAAGAAAATGTAGTAGTTGCATGTGCACTGTCAAAATATTCCTTAAAGATAGTTCTTCATGGGTTTTTGTGGATCTTAACATCTTAGATGTATTGTTGACTAATGAGCCGGCAATAGCAATATAAGAATGGTGGCCACCGGAGATAATTAGATTTTGCCTAAGGTCAATTATGCACATAATGCAATAAGAGCAGCCTATTGAAACCAAGTTTAGGTGAACACCATTGATTAATCAGAGTAATCCTAATCCTGACTTCATATATTTAAATAAGAATTAGTCAATGTTGAGCCGGATCTGGATCAACATTTTTTTTATATATGACTTGAGTTTTCTACTAACAGAAAGCAGCAACCGTAGTTTTGTTTTGGTATCTGAATTCATCCCTTGCACCACTAAAGGAACAATGTCATTGACAGTTGCTAAGTGTGTCAGTGGGATGAAAAGAACAACATTTAACTATAAAATCTTATCCAAATATCTTGCCCAGATTAATAGAATAAAGGAGGCCTTGCCCTCAAGCCTCCAATCATCAATATGGTCATTGAAAAAAATTTCGCGAGCCACCCAATCAAATTACTAACTCGTGGAGATATAATTTAAGCACAGGATATATTGGTCAGTGGCCGAAGGTTCTGTTTTCAACTATATGCCTCTTGCCTGCAACCAAACCCCACTCTTAAATCCTCCATCACATGCACCCGCACATAAACACATGTGGAACAGTAATGAATGCTGCAAATATTGCATTAAAGTCCAAAATTATGCAATGAGTTAGGTCTGAAGCACCTTCGAGTGATAAAGTTGAGTAGGTTCCGACTCATCTTCTGATTAGGATGTGTAACACAAGTTGAGCACCTGTCTTCCGAAAAAAACTCCATTACGCTGGAAGCATTCACCTATGTATAATGTATGAAAGGTATTATGGAGCCCAATGCATGTGCGTGAAAACACAAAAGGAGAAGCAGTATGTGGCCATATACAGCATTAAAATGGGACATTACCGGTGATGATAGAATGCGTGTAATTACATGGAACTATTGAGACAGTTATCACATGGATTAGAACCGTATTTGCAGTCTTTTCGGTCAAATGACTCTCCAAAGTATTCAAGTAAGGTTTGTCTTCGGCATTCTGCCTGGAAATTTGGACAGACAAGAAAATAAAGCAATTCTTTTATCAGTGACTTTTAAAGTAGATTAGATTGTTTATTTGTCACTTTAATAATAACACCATTCGATAATGACGATCTACTTGCCTTCAATTCACAGTAGCGTTGCATTTTCTGGGCTTGAGCCATTGCTCTCTTAAAGCTCTCCTTTTTACATCCTTGCCCACTCCTTAGCATGCATACAACCCGACTGAAGTCCTTCTTCTGGTACAGTGCAATGCATACAGCAGGGCGATTATCTCTTCCAGCCCTTCCAGATTCTTGGTAATAGCTCTCAATTGATTTGGACATTGTGTTGTGAACCACAAAACGCTGCATGAGCAAAAAAAAGTGTTTTATCAAAGACGAGACTTAAAAGATAAAATGAGTTGTATTGGCATGCTGTAGAAAGATGCATGCTGGATTGAATTCCACACCTCATGGAGCCTAGAAAGGCTTTTATGCCAAGACACTAAGGGCAAATAGCAAGAAGCATGTTATTGCTACAGAAAAGTGTAGTGGTCAAGTTGCACAAAACAGTAACCTGATAATAAAACGAGAAGAAAAGAAGCGGCAAATTACGAGTTTGACAGGACTTACAACATCTGGCTTATCTATTCCCATCCCAAAAGCGATAGTAGCACATACAATGTGAACTTCACCCGTATGCCATTTCCTCTGAACTTCAACTCTTTGGCGAGCTGCTAGACCAGCATGATAATATACAGTTTTGATCTTACATTTTTCGTTCAAATAATTCGAAACCTCTGCACATTCATTTTTTGAAAGGCAGTATACTATTCCACATTGATTCATGAAACGATCCTTAAGCAGCTGTCCAAGCTGCTTTAGCGATTCCTTGGTCTTTCCAATCACTTCATACTTTAAATTGGGTCTATCAAAGCTAGTCTCGAGCACAAGGGCATTTGGAATTCTTAAAGCTTTTAAAATGTCCTGCAAAGGAAGTTTTTCAGATAATGCGAAAATTATTCTAGGAAGGTTAAAAGCGATTTCCAGCAAACTAATTACCTCACGAACTGACTGGGTGGCTGTAGCAGTCAAAGCAACCAGCGGAACATTTGGAAAGTTCTGCTTAAGGCATCCTAATCCTCTATAATCTGGACGGAAATCATGTCCCCACTGACTGCAAAATCATCATAGCAGAAATTTTATCACTCTGAGGCTTCACTTGGATCAAAAGTTCTAAGGACTAACCGGTGACAATATTTGCATACATTATGAAAATATAATTGTAGCTTAGAACTATGTTTTAGGATCCTGGACCATTGTTTAGCGGGTGATGCTTTAGTTCTCACTCAATTAATTGCAAAAAAAATTGAATAGATGGAGTCTAATCAGACCTATACCTGAGACATATTACCACGTGTTTACAGAAGATCAAAAGGTGTTAATCTAGAGAAGGTGCACTCATGCAATCATCGACCAATTTTCATGTTGTAATAGGAAAAGCATTGTTAATTAAAAGAAAAACACATGACACATAAGTAGGATCATTGTTTTTGAATTTTCTATCGTATGCAGTCCATATAAGAAGCACAAAAACCAGTCTCCCTTGAAATGATGGCCTCCATTTGTGTAATAGAGAGAAAATGGGAACAATGTTGATGACAGAGGCTGTGGGAGTTAGCAAGTGTAGATGTGGAACCTGTCAGAAATCACAAATACAAACAAAACCACAGCAATATAACATGCAAAAAATGAACCAACCTCACACAGTGTGCTTCATCCACAACAAAACCTGCCAGTAGATCCTGCGATTCATGTGGCAGCATTAATTACACAAAATGCTTCGCTCAACAAAAAACATGCTTCAAATATGATTTGCTCAGATCAACCTACCTTCCGATGCAAGCATCTCAATATTTCAAGAAATGTCAGGTTTCCTGCAATCCTTTCAGGGGTAACATACAAGAGTTTACATGATGGTTCGTCCTTCCTGAGAAAATAAAAAGTATAACAAGAATGAGAAAATCATTTTTATAAAAACGATGAGGAGATAAATAGCTCTAAGACAAGTTAATAAGATTACATGGCAAATATGTTGAAGAATCAGAAAATATTTCTCATATAATTCAGCTCAAGGTGGAACATTGCCTTAGCTCTTGAAGTACAGCTGCAGCTTGAGAAGCAGTTTGTTGAGAATTCAAAAAAGTTGCTGGTATTCCATATTTGAGGTTGAGCGTGATAATCTGATCCTGAATCAGGGAAAGTAAGGGAGATACAACCACTGTAACACCTGGTTTTAAAGTTGCTGGAAGCTGCACAAAATGCAGAACAATGTGGGTAATTGTCCTCGCAGCCAATAAACCCCATTACCAAACTCAATGAGGTATTTACAAAATTATTTGTCTAATTATGTAGAATATATTCTGTTGTACTATACACATATGACATCAGGTTTCGAGAGAAGTTTGAACATGATAAGTTTATAAGATGAACAACGAAACTGGAAAGAATGTCGCGCACATCAACCTCAAGCAACCAAAACGTATGAACATAACTATCATATACAACAAACGTGACATCACCTGGTAACATAAACTTTTACCACCCCCTGTAGGCATGAGAACAAAGCAATCTTTCTTTGCTACTGATGCTTTACAAGCCTGGTGTTGCAAAGGTCGAAATGTTGTATTGCCAAATATTACAACATTTGCCAATTCAAAATCATCCAAAGCCTGCAATTCGTCATAACAGAGTAGTCGATGTCCATCTTTTTGTACCCCAGAATGCTTCCTTTTATTAGAAATCGATGAAGAAGAACCTTGTGTGACGCTACTCTTACAATCCTTCAATGAAACCAATAACAACAGAATCCATAGCTACCATAAGCCTTCACCCACTGGGAATAAACGAAACTAAATGTAGATACATGTTGCAGTGAAATAATATAGAAACATGGCACATGCGCATATGATAACTTTATGACACATATGATATTACTCTTCATGAGAAAAGCTAGCAGAACAGCCAATGATAACTATAAAAGTTTCAAAAATATTCAATCTCCAAAGGCATTTTTGGAGTAGATCACGGGAAAGAGCAATTGAAACGAATTTGATTTTTGCAAAACAAGCATGATTTAATTCTTGTCAATTTACATTTATTTTGCATAAGGTGAGGTAATTGTATTCTAGTCATTACTAATGCGATACTCAAACACAAGATTGACCAAATAAATTTAAATGAACTGTTAAATTCTTACCATAGATCTTGACAAGCTTTTGCTTGATGTAGCATTTAAGGATTGCTTCCCCTCCGTAATGTTAAATTCAGGATCAGATTCTTCACTGCCACTATCAGAATCCAAATTCATCCAAGTTAGTTTCTTTTTAGGTTCAGGCAGATCATCATCGTCTGTAACATTAATATACTCTTTTGCATTACCGCTGTTACTGTTATTCTTATCATTATCAACCTTGATACTAGCACCATTATCAAATAAATAATAATTATTTAAAGCACCACAAGCTTCAGATTCAATAGCTTGAAAATCATCACCCCAGTCTTCATTATCTTGCATTGATTCAGCTAAAGCAGCAAGAAAATCATCTCCACAACACTCCACAGTTACAAAATCTTTACCATCATCCCCTTCAATGAAAAAATGAAATTCATAAACGACTTTAGGGTTTTTCAGGAAGGAAATGAAGAAAAAAAATGGATGGAAAGAGGAGCAACTAAGCAATTAAACGGTACCGTAGAGAGAAATTAAACGGTCTAAGCATTTTCGCGCTGACTCTTCATCAAAGCCACATTCAATAGCTAAGCTTATGAATCGAACTTTCTCAACTTCAAAATCCAGATTCGTCATTTCCCTTTAACTCTTCCCTTTGCTGTTCTGCTCCTTTTGGTTCAGCGGTTGTCAATGTAATTTGCGATGGAAGAAAGATTAAGATGAAGAAATCAGAGAAATCTCCCGCGCTATTTCTGTGTTTTTATATATAGAGAGGAGAGACACGGCGTCGTTTTGAAGAACTACGTTTACCATAACACCACATAGAAGGCTGAATTTTTAACCTTTTTTGTAACTATAATTCTTTAATAATATATAATACTTTTTTTAGAAAGTTTTGAAATATGAATATTTAATATATTAAATAAAAAATAACTTAAAATTTTCAACTTAAATGCTATAAAATCCTTCTATTAATTTTCTTTATTTTCAATTTTTCAATTGATATTTACAACCAACTTTTGATTTGGGTTTGGCAAGTACATTGATCAAATTCTATAAAATCCATAATTGCATTGCTTCGAAAAGCAAGTGGTTGACATGTTAGATGAAAATTACAAAAATATTAGAAAATAAATGAAATTTGACATGTTAGACCGGCAATGCACGATCCTGGAGCAAGCAATTGTTAAATCAATGGAACCATTTTTCTGATGGAAAGTTTAATCTTGCCCTCAGTTGTGCAATTCCCTTCTCTTCCTCTTGGTCTCGGCATTATTCCATCATGCCTCCGCAATCAACCTGACTGCATGCCAGGACCGGCCAACGTAAGGTTTGGTCGATGCTCGTCTTACAATTTGTCCACATTACTGCCCGAATCGATGGCCTCTCTTTCCTTCCTTCCCCTTCTCTTGCCTAACTAATCAGCCATGGAGAGTGAAAGGTATTTATGTTGTCGATGGATGGATGCTACAGATGGGAAATGTTAAATCTTTGATGACCGAGCCTTCCATGACAGCCTGAGTTTGAATGGATTCACTATGTTCTTCTTACTTGACATGTTTAGTCACGTACAACAACTAACGAGTACACTAACTGACGAACATTTCTATTTATTTCAGAAAAACAAAAGCTGGGTGTTGCTTTAATGGATATTTAACACTATTTTAAGATTTTTGAGAAATTTTTATTCAATATTTGTATTAAAAAAAAAACTTTTGACTGAAGATAACCACAAATGTTTACTTGATACATGCTAAAATTTCCTAGCTCTCGTCAGACAAATACAAATTTCAACTGATTCAAAAGAAAAACATTCAAGAAGAGAGGCGTAACGAGCGATTATATATATATATAGGCACTACTTACGGTAAATTAAGCTGTATTTCCTTGTTTTGAGAAGAGACATCTTTTTCCTCCTCATACTGAGTCTGCAGAAATCCAATGCATTGAGCAATTAAACTGTTTAAAATTGAATGTGTATATATACAAAGCCTACTGTTTAATAAATAAGCAATAAAAATAGATCTCGAAGGCCAGTTTAGTGCTTGCTTTTAACTTCTTCAGACGCCTCTTTACTTTTGCGCCCCTTCCTGGGCTTGTTGGGGTTATCCATGTGGGAAACCTGCAAATGAATGAATCAAAGAGAAGAGATGATCAACATAGAACAAATATGATATCTATAACTGACGTATGAAAAGCCAGATCAGGCACCACATTTAGTTCGATGCATAATATTAACAGTAATTAATGCTTACGATATAAGATTTCCACTCTATCTTTTCATGCCTCTCTGGTAGTCCAGCAGGCTGAGGATGATTGCCCATGTGGTGGAATATTTGAACAAGCACAGCTGCATCAAGAGCAGCATACTCCAGCTGCAACATGATATTGTTTTAGTAAATATGAATTTTCATTAGAACTATTTTATCTTATAGCTGAAGTTCAATTTACGATATTTGGTTTATAAAAGAAATGATCAAGATGGTAAAAGCCCTAGGATATCGACAGAATAATGTAAACAGAAAAAACCTGGTTCTGACTCAAAGGCCGTTGTTCCCAGTTGCTATTCCGTCTAGTTTTGTTCAGACTCGCTCCTAACAATTTCTGATCGATGTAATGCAAGCAACAACATATGAGTGGGAGTGATAATATCAATGTAAATAAGCAAGAGATCATACAAGTATGAGCTCAGATACACAAGGAAGTATACAAGTTAGAGGAACTGGCGGTGGAATGCTTTGGATACCTTTGTAAGCCCTGACAAACCACCACGTTTCTCTCTGAAAACATTCTGAATGTCCAGTAACATTTCACACTGCTTGAAACATTTTAATTCTCCGTAAGACTGAGCCAACTGTTTTATATCACATTGAAAGTTGTAACCTGCAAATTCGTTAAGGTTATTAGCACCCTTTGTGTGAGTAGGCATCGTTTTTAAAGGACTGATAATATACTTCATTAATCAGTAACGGAATATTTAGGACAAAGTTTGATAATAATGGAAACTCCTCCCGGCATGCATCGGCCAATGTGAATCTGTGTAGTACTAATACCTCATCGTGAGAATGATTATAAAGGGTTCTAAGATCTTAGAGTTTGTAATACCTATAAAGAGCAAAGCAAATAGAAAGGTTTCCTCTGTTCCAGAATAGTTAGAAATTTCAAAATTTTGAAGGCTTAATACTTCAATGAAGATAAAAGGCAGTTCTTTCTTCAACGAATGTGTTGATAAGCCATACCAAGTTTTAGTATTTTAGGAGACTGCAAAATCCGAGTTAGGCAGTTGTCTAAAGTATCAGGTACATCTTCAAATAACTTTATCAAGTCAAAGATGAAAACCATCTTATCAGAAGCAATTTGCATGATAGAAACCTGAAACATAAGACACTCGTCTTTATTACAGAAACATTTAAAAATATACATCGCACAAGAATGACACACGTTATTATATCTTTCTATAAGCAACAGCCACATGAATCCTCAGAGAAAAAATAACAGGCAATTAAACAGTACCTTGTTCGGTTTGCTGCCTTTAACATAATTGGGTCTCCATTCACAATCAAGGCCCACAACTTTACATCCCTCAATTTGACATGTTGCATCACTCAAGCCATCAACTTCGTCAACCCATACAATACCTTGAACAGCCAGCTCACCGAGTTGCAGGTTTCTACCATGTGGTGAACGTGCCTCAAGTTCTAAATGCCAAACGATACCAGCATAAGTGTCTTCACATGATAACTTGGAATAAAAATAAATAGCGACAACACCAAGACAATCCCAATTTATAGTCACAACTATCCATCTACCACAAATATTACACGATTACATGTATCATAGTCTACAGTGACTTTGCGATCATTAGCATTATATGTTTGGTTACAATTACGAGGACAATCAACTTAGAATAATCAAAATGCAGACTATATCTTATGTCGAGAAGCATACAAAATAACATTTAACAGCTACCAATAACAAATAAAAATATGATGTCTTGTACTCACATATTAGACTCAACTGTATAATCAAACCTTGCAGCAGTATACGGTACAAGAAATTTACATAGGAACATAAGCATATTATTGCTCCTTTAAGGTATGCCAATTGCCAAACAAATTTAGAAAAACAAAAAGAGGGGGGAAGACTCTGACTTCGATCATGCTGACCATGATCATCAGTGGTCATTTCTTCAATAAATGTAACAAACAAGTGCTTGCAGTGATAGTTAAAAGTTATCATTCTACACGAAGTGGTGCCAATTAGGAAGCCCCTTCAGTATATACTTTTTAGTGCAAACACATGTGCCAGATCGAGCAAACATCCAGTCCAAACTTATTAGCTCTCAATCGCTTCACAATCACAAATAATCATATTACAGTATGCCTTCCAAACTAGGACATAATGTCCAGTGAAGAATAAATACATATGCATTGTTGTGCCAAACCTTTTCCTCTTTGAAAACCTTCAAGGGAGTAACGATGACAAAGTTCATCAACTTTCTCCGAGTAACCAGCCTCCATCGCCAAGTAAACCTGTTTAAGTCAATGTTTACAATTGTAAGTTTGTGTCATTAAGGTCATTCAAATATCCTGTTGTATCTGCAAAGCACACATGCAACAGCAAACCTTATTCCTCTAAATGATATGTAAAGCAAATAGAAACATACTCCCCTTAGTTTCCAACAGGATTATAAACTTATAAATAATTTCAAATCATAACTGTTTTGATCTTGTTAAAATCATCTACAAAGATTACAATTTAGCCAGCTTACTTGAGTGACACAGTCAGTACGCATACTAACTTGCTATGCTTGTAAGAATATAAAAATGGGCAAAACAGATGGAAGTAGTAAGAGAAAAATACAAGTTATCTAAGATTCAGACATCCTGAAATCAGCTTTGCTCAAAAAAACAAATCTTGAACCACCATACACCATATACCACGCTCTCAAACTCATCCAGATGGAACCATATGTGGCAAGACAGGATTCCTGATCAACCAACACATTGCCACCCAACTTATCAATCATGGATTAATTCATGCACAAATTAAATAATAGGCATAAGCAGAGCATGTTATAAACATCGGTCATCACCATATCTTTCAACCATTTCCTCTCAAGTGCAGATGCTCTTGACAATATCACAAAGGCTAAATATAGGCACATGGTCCTCAATCAAACAAATTTTAACCAGGTCCCAGCAATAAGCTGATCCGGCTCTGCAACCATGTTATATTTTATAAATTTTCTAAATACACCTAAATACATTAGGCCTAGATGAGACTTCACACAAAACCAAGACAAATGGAGAAAGAGAATCCATATAGCTGACACCAAGTAACTTGAGATTAAGGCTTTACTTGAGTTGAGTCAAGTATAAATACACCTAAAAAGACAAGTTAATAGGCTTGCAATTTCTATTATAGACTTTCAATTGCTAAAAGAAACACGTGGGATAACCACCACATCCTTCAACAAAATCTTATGCCAATTAAGCATCAAAAACAAGGCAAAATAAAACTTAGCGTAGCAACACCAACAAAGCCTGGACTTCAGTTAGATAGAGCACTATATGTTCAGGAAGACAATCATATGTGTAGAAATTACGGACCAGATATTCAAGAAGTTGTCTGTTCCCATATGTCTTTGCCTCAGCAAGATCCCACAGTGCCTTCTCGGCTAATTTTTTCAACAAACTGCAACATGAGAAGTTCTCTTAAGTCTCACTGGCTTTAGAAAAGAAGGCGGATCAAGGGCATAAGAAGCATATAGAACACAATGTGATGGAAAAGAAAAACAACAACAACATATGGCATAGGAAACAAAACTGATTAAAATACCTTTCTTTGCATTTATGATATACATCAGGAAATTCTTCCTTCAAATCGTTCTTCTTTATCACCTCATAAGCATGTTTTAGCTTGCTCCTTTCAACGTATTCCTGAACAAGCACACATAACATTGGCTTTCCCATGAAGGTTGCCCATCTTTCAGCTGCTTGAAATTGTCTGTTCTCCAGCATTTTGAGGAGGAAAGACTGCCCAGAATGGTGTATAGAGAAGTGTTCTAATAGAGTGACTGCTATCAGATATGATTGTGCTTCTACAAACTTAAGAATGTATTGTTCAACTAATGTTTTTGCTGTGTCAGGCCTATTATCATTCTGGGCCTTTAACTGTTCTATTGCTACCTTAATGTTTGTCAACTTGACATCAACAACTTCAAGCATCTTTATGACTACCCTTTCATTATGATAGACTGAGCCTCCCACAATATTTATAAATAATTGAGCTGCTAGACCTCTTGCTTGCAACATGTCTTCTGAGATGGGTGCTTGTTTAAGAAAACGGCGCAGTGCAGATATAATCAACAGACTGAACCCTTCAGAATATACTCCAAAAATTGGCAAGACATGCAAGCATTGAATAATAAAAGTGGCAGGTCCTGGTTGAGGAGAATTATCAAGTACTAGATGAACTTGTTGCTGAAGAGCTCTGAACTTTTTGGTTGCCTTACATGAGCCTACGAAATATCAATATAGATAATCAAACAAGAAAAGGTACAAAAACAAACCAGAAGCCAAAAGCAATAAAAATGTTTCGTGATGATTTAGGTTTTCGTTTATTATCCTCAAAATTTAAGCATTAATTCACTGCATGTATTACTATCAAAGTTAAAACATCGTTACCATGAATATAGCATTCTTTGAGGAGATATAAAAAGACCACCGGAGAAACGTGGCTTAGGTCAGAAAAGGCATGTGCACATAGAGTCCATGTTTGATGAGCTGTGTCTTTCTTGTTTCGAACCTCTAACATGCTCTCCTCCAAGCCCATGCCGGAAAACAAACAGCAGCAATGCTAAGCAGTAAGAAAATTTACCGTAAGCTTAGCAATTCGTAAGCAGGATTGAATAAATGATTTACCACATCTTTTTAACTGTCAAGAAATTCCAATTATCCAATCAAAAGAGATCGCCCGCAGCTTAATCATTCATTAGAAAGTGACACAATACAATGTCAAACCAAAATAAATAACGCAAGCAATCATTTGAAGAAGAATTGCGTATTAGTGGTTTAATAAGACTGCAAATTCAATACATAATGTTAACAAATTCCTAAATCTTTTTCCAGCAATTAAACTCTGAAATTAACAATAACTTACAGTATCAACAATCAACAGTTAAGTACGAACGAATCCTCCTAATTAATCATAAAACAAACATTAAGTACGAGGCTAAGCTAAGTTTTACTTACTATATTATTCTCTGCCCTCTTTTTCAAGCTTATTCGTTCATTCCTAGGCAACCAAAGAAAACACCAATGCGTAATGATCATACAGACGATGAAATCAAACTACAATTTACTAAATAGCAAAAGAAACATCGATAAAAAGAATTAAAAGAAAAGGCATTCAAAGTAGATAATGTATAACACACCAATCGCATTCGGTTCGTTGCAAATATAAAAGAAAAAATCAGGAGCTGGAGAAACTAAAAAGAAAAGGTTAATATGATTTCTTTCTTATTGTCATTATATGTTCAGCAAATAGCACCCAAAAAGTAGAAGAAAGACTTACCAGAGGTTGAAGATGGCCAAGCTCAAGCCGGGTCGGGTCGGATTGTGTTGAGCGCGGTTCTGTGTGTGTATATATGCATGCACCGTGTACAGTTGAAGGAGCATTTGATCTTGTGGTTGCCGGTGCACTGTTTCTTATTATTTTATCGTTTTTATTGTTTGGGTTTATTCAGATAAATTAATTTTAAAATTGAAAATAAATAAAATATAAAAAGAGCAAAAATAAAAATAAATAAACAATTTCTTTTTCCGTTTAATTATATGTTGACTTTTTGTGGTTTTGGCTTTCTTTCTTATAAAGAAAAGGGAAAAGGCGAAAAGGCAGTGTTGACTTTTTCTTGATTTTGTTATTATTATTATTATTATTATTACAGTTATTATTTAATTGCGCTAGCAATTGTTGGGTAGCACAAATGGGTTTTAGGTGCTTTTTTTTTTTAAGTTTTATAAAAAATAATAAAATTTCATAAATATTTTGAAAAATAAATTTAAAGTGAATATTTGTTATAGCTTAAAGTAAAATAAAAGTAAATACATATAAAAGTTTTATAAATACTGCAAAATACATTAATATTTATTATATTTTTAAATTTAAATTTGGGATTTTTTGTTGGACCAATGAAGTGATAAGGATTATAAAAACTAAGTAGAAGAGATTGGTTCCTAGAGATTTCTCAAAGTGGCATGTTTCTAAGAAAATGCATAGCTCTTGAGAAGTGGGTGTGTGTGTTCTTCCTATGACCTTGCAAATCCTATACTAGCCTTGAATTACATGGATTTTTTTGCTTTCCTGTTGTTATTCTTCTTCTACTTCACTGTTTAATCCACCTCCTTGCTTCCCTCATCACTAATTGTTCCTCCTCCTCCTCAAAATTGTGCTTAATTCGATGTAATGTTTCATTAAATCATGCTGTTTTGAAATCTGATTATCTTCTTTATATTAATATCAAATATTTAAATGATTTTATATTAATTAATATGTAATTATTATATGTGTTTAAGATTAATTTTTAATATATAATTAAAAAATAAAAATATATATTATTATATTATTTATTATTAACTTTACACGTATCCCACATTGACAGAGACAAGCTGAGCTCAGCGGAACCATACATCTGATCAGTTCTTACCATTCAAAGCTTCTTCTACTTATTCCTCAGTCTACTGTAAAACATCAAACGCGTTAAATTTTTCCCATAGCTAGCTTTGAATATCAAAGAATATTACAATTTCTCATAGCATGGGGGATTCCAGAAAGTGGGTGCATGTTGATTTTTCTTGAATAACAGTTCGTGTATATATAATAATAGAGGCTCAAACAGCTATGGATGATACGTAAAGGGAATGAACCTGCCATGGGAGGAGGAAATCCAGTTTCAGGATGAACTAAAATTATATAAAAAGCACAAGTAGGTAAATAACTATGAAAGCTAGAGATTGAATACGAAGTTGAATTCAATTCAAGATTCAGTTGAAATTCAGATTCGGTTTAAATTCACTGATTCTTGCTTTCAATACCCATTACCAGTCATACTTCAGAATGCCGTCACTTTTTAACCCAGAAAAACGCGCTAACCCAGAAACCTTGTCAGTAACTTCCAACAACTTTCTGCTCTGACGCGTCAGTCACCGTGTTATTCTCTGTTTTTTTTCTCCATTTTCTCTCATTTTCATGCACAAAGTTAATTTCTTTGTTTTTTTTTTAATCATCTGGTTTTCTGCATGGAGTGTAGTTTTCAAGATCGTCAAGGTCTTTTTATATTATAAATCTGAAGGCGACGTCTGACCCTTTAGCCTGTTTGATTTAATATGCCAGTTCGATACGGTAGTTAACTACAATGTTGTTGATACTTCGGAGTATCCAGATATGATTGTTTCTCTTGTAATTTTCAGGAAATGAAAAATATTAATATTCCCCTTTTTTGGGATTTCATTTAATCAGCTTTTCGATAATTTCCTGGAATTGATTCTTCTTGACTTTTATTCTTTGATGTATAAAAAATTCTGCCGCATTGTTTTTATAGCGCGTCGATTATTAGAGTTCGTTAAATTCATCTGAAGCTTCTGAGTACCTTCCTCTGTTTCATAGACTTGAAAAGTTGTTTTATCTATGTACATGGTGGTTTAGTCTTGTTTCTTGTATATATGTATGTATATGTATTTTTCTGAAATCGAAGGACATCATCATTTCTTTGTTTGCATTCTTCTTGTCTAATGGTGCCAAAGAGGCCTTTTAATGGCGATCCCGAGAGTGGACCTGAACGAGCTTCAACTTCTGGCTCTAAGCGGTTTAAGGAGTAAGGCTTCTACAGTGTTCTTTGGCGTTATGTTCTTCTGTTTTTAGCTGATTCTTTCAGGTTTTTGATGTGGGTTTTGTTTGATTTCTTTGCGGGCAGTATTAGAGATGCGTTAGACCTGTTTTCAGTTCAGGATATGGCTGCGAAGATGGAACCTGTCATTCGAAAAGTGGTATTTATTGACATATCAATTCAACTTGATTCACTTCAGCTCAAGCATATTCTGCTTTTCTTTCCATGTCCAACAGCACCATGACAATCTTGAAAATGGCGACTTTGATCATTAGTACCACTAATGAAAGCTGTTCTGCTTCTTTTGATCATCAGGTACGAGAGGAAGTGGAAGGAGCATTTCTTCGGTTTCTCCCTCCATCCTTCAGGTTAGATTTCGTATATCAGTTGTCTCTAAATATCTTGCCACGTTTTTTTTGATCTGTTATACTGATCTTCCTCTACTTGTGCTTTATCTGTTGCAGAGCTTCATTCAGTCAGAATAATTCGTCAGGAGGAGGAAGGAGGTTCTTGTTGCGCTTCGTCAACAAACCACCTTCAACCATTTTTACCGGTGGCAGGATGGAAGATAAGGATGGCAATCCTATCAGGATTGAACTTATGGATGCTACCACCAAGACCCTTGTCACTTCTGGTCCTCTGTCTACTCTGAAGATCGAGATTGTTGTTCTTGACAATGGTTTGGGTTCCGACGATCGAGAAGATTGGAGCGAGCTAGAGTTCAACTCTAGTGTTATCCGTGAAAGAGAGGGTAGAAGGCCATTGGTGACAGGAGGAGATCTTAATGTAACTTTAAGGGGTGGAGTTGCCCTGATGAGCGATGTATCGTTCACCGATAATTCTAGCTGGCAAAGGAGTCGAAGATTTCGGCTTGGTGCTAAACCTGTCTCCAACCCTTGTGATGAAAATGGTCAATCAATCGTAAGAGAAGCAAGAAGCGAGGCTTTCGTCGTCAAGGATCATCGGGGAGAGTGTAAGTTCAAAACTTCAACCTTCCAGCTTTTCTTGTTCTTTATGAATGAAACCTATATCAGATTTTTCCCAAAAATTCTTGAACTAAATGACCCATTTGTTAATCTGTTAATTTTCAGCGTATAAGAAGCACTACCCGCCAAGTCTGGATGATGAAATATGGCGTTTGGAGAAAATAGCAAGAGAAGGCGCATCACACAAGAAACTAGCCGACTTGGGAATTCACACTGTGAAGGATTTCCTACGGTTTTATGCAATTAATCCCTCTGAACTACGCGGAGTAAGCGAAATATCCTTCATTTCGTAGATTTTGTAATTCGAATGGATGTTTCAGATTCATGTTCTTGCAGAATCTTGGAGGTGGGATCTCGAAAAGGATATGGGATACAATCATAGACCATGCCAATACATGTGTTGTTGATGATAAGTTGTATGCTTACTTCGGAGCTGAAGAGACTGTTTGGCTTCTTCTAGATTCTGTTTTCAAGGTCGTGGGAATATATGATGGCCAGGCTTATGTGCCTCTGGATAAACTTTCTCCTCTGCAAAAGGTAAAATACTTGGATTCACGTCCGCAAATTTATTCATTCTGGTTGTGACTTCAGCAGCTTATCTGATTTTCTCCTTTCTTCAACTTTTCTGTTACATTGGCAGCCTGTTGTAGAAAGTCTAAAACAAAAAGCTTACAGGAATGTGAGTGATATCATCCCGGCAGATGCTCATGCCATTGCAGGCCCTTCAAGGCCCTTGACATCTCCTGAAACTGATTCATTGCAACAACTTGATTTCTCAGTCACACGACAAGGTATTTCCAAAGCTTGTAGCTTTTACACTAATGTAGCATTTCAGAATTAGCAAGCAATAAACTCAGCAGCTGATTTCTTCCCGGGCAGATCAACCAGAAATGATGCTTGATTTCACCGAACCACAGAATCCCAACCTGTTTGAAGCTCCATTAACACAAGATACTAATGAATCAAACCTATTCCTATACCCTTCAACGCTGCCAAACAGTTTCAAATTGAGCGATTCTTTCCCACCAAGTTCAGGCGAAAACGCCTGCTTTACAAGTTCTTCACATTGGCCAGCAGTAACCACATCGGATCTTTTAACAACTGAGGAAATTTACCTGCAAGCTCAAACAACAGCACAACCTGCAACAAATTCTTTGTCAGGCTGCTGGGAACAAGGGAATACATTCATTTTCAGTTCAGGAAATGAAGGAGAAGTAAATTTCATTGCAACCCATCCAAGATTTGGGGTACATATGTCGAGGATCAGGAAAACAAAAGCAGGGTGGTGTAAGCTGCGAGCTGCTATCATAAAGTGGGGATCTGTGAAAAGAAAAATTGCCGCTAAAAGAATGTAGGAGCTGCCGCCATGTAGATTACCAAAGCATCCCCCAATTCAGGAGATGGGTAAGCTCTCTCCTGAAACATACTATTTAGCTTTCCTCCCCCACCCCCTTCCCCTGTTTTTTGCAATCTCGTTACTCTGTTTTCTTTGCCTTTCCGTTTACTGTAATCTAAGTCATGGAAATGTCTAGTCTCGGTTGCCTTCTTGTAAGAAAAGAAAGTGCGTTAATGGTTATTGTAAAATGTTCAGTTCAGTTCAATTCAATTCAATCCAAGTTAAATGTACAGTTCGATTTCTCAATCATCTTTCCTGGCAACTTTTCTTGCAACCTTGTGGAAGCTTGTCAACTTTTCCTGATTCATCGGCCTACCATTTCACTCATCCACGCCCGGGCCTAACTTCGGGTTGGCCCTTTTAACTCAATCTTATCCGATAAAAAAAAAATCAAGGATTTTTTTTAAATATTTATAAAAATAATAAATAATTTTATAACTCTTCAAAATATTTATTAATTTTTGAAAAAGCATTTATTTGTCTATTTTTCCAAATAATATTTTTAAATTATTATTTTTACTTCTCGACTTTATTTTTTATCAATTAATTAATAATTTTACAAATATTTATAAATAAAATATTTATTTTTGTTTCAATCTTTTTTATTTTTTTTTAATTTCTAGATATTCATATAAAGTTGTCTAATTCCTTTTCCAAAAAGTACAGATTAATACCGCAAAGACAAAGGCAGACAAAAATTGAATGTCGGTTGCCCCCTCTATTATTATTATCTCTCTTGCCATAAATATATTAAATAATTATTTTATTTTTTAAATAAAATAAAAATATTTGATTATAAATATATTAGATTGAACTAATATAATATTATTTATTAATTAAATATTAACCGTTAATTATAATGTTTATATATAAATAATATATTAAATACGTTAGAAAACTGACTAGTAATTTCTATGTAATTATTATAATATAATTTGAATATCAATTTATAATAAAACTTGATTTATGATTTTAAATTTGACTATATATATGTATATATATATATATATATGTATATATTACGATTTTAAAATAAGTATCATTATTATGATAATCATTATTAATTTAGTATCAACAATATTATATTATTTAGATATGGGGGAATAGGGAGGTTCCATCAAATCAGCTGGACATCACTTACCGGGTAAGTTTTCAAATTCATGATATATATTAATAACTTGTATTACAGTCGTATTAAGAGAGTATTTAATTTTCTGGAATTAATGGGGAAAATGGATTTTCTTTATATTCTTGAAACGACATCGTAAAATAGATACCGAGTGGCACATTGAGTAATTAATTGCCGATCTATGTCTAGATTTATAAGAAACCTACCCGTTAGTACAGCATAGCACACACGCACGATAACCACTTTTAAGTTATCGTTCTCTTCTTCGAAAATCAAAACCCTCAGAAACCTCTTCAAAATAATTCAATTGAATTTGCTTGACAAAAAGATATTTTGATTGAACTTCGCTCTCCGCGCTTTGAATCCGTTTTCATCCTTTTAGATCCTTAATTTATTCGAATCTAGTCAATACTTTTTAAGAAACCGAAGCCATGTCTCTCAGACCAAGTGCCAGAACTGAGGTCCGCAGGAACAGGTACAAAGTGGCGGTTGACGCAGAGGAAGGCCGACGGAGAAGAGAAGATAACATGGTGGAGATCCGTAAAAATCGGAGAGAAGAAAGTCTGCAGAAGAAGAGACGTGAAGGACTTCAAGCTCAGCCCGTTCCGGCTTCTGTTCACTCATCTGCCGTCGAGAAGAAGGTCGCTACTGTTACTTATTATTGTTTTCAAAGTAATAGATTGTCTATTTTGTTTGTTACTAGATATTACGATCGTTATTTTGTTGCGTTTGTTTGCGTTTCGGTTTGGATAAGGGTTTCATATAATCCTCCTGTTCTTCTTTTTTTGTGTTTGCATGGAATCTAGTCTACGAAGGGTATATTTCTGTTAGGTGTTATTGATTGTCGAACATTCAATTTTCGCGTGTTGAGAATTTTAGATATACTTTATTGGTTGCTTAGTGCTTTCTAGGAAATTAAGGTATGCTTGAATTTATTGCCCTACTTTTATCGTATTTTCAAACCAATTCAGATATCTCTTGGTCAAGGTTATTTTATTTTTCTGCTACTTTGTTTTAATCTTTTATCATGGCTGCGGCTGTCACTGACGAGTAGTTGATTTCATGAGTTTGATTGAGTTGGCATTGGTGGAGTTTGAGTTTAATAAATGGCAATATGCTTCCCCTAAGCTTTGTTCTTGCTGTTTTGGTCGATCCTTTGCTTTTATTGTTAATCTGTTGTTTCCATCTGGTTTTTGATACCATTGCATCCATCTGTGTCCCTATCGTCCTCCCACTGGGAGACCTTGTCCCTATTAGTATCTCCACTGGATTGCTGCCCATTTTGTGGGTAATTTGAAACTATTTTAGCTCTTAAGGAATTTTCTGCCTTTGATTTTTCTTTTCTAATGTAGTTTGATTGCTTAGTGCAGTTGGAGCATCTGCCGTCCATGGTTGCTGGTGTTTGGTCTGATGATAGTAATCTGCAGCTTGAGGCAACCACTCAATTTAGGAAGTTGCTCTCAATTGGTAAGGAATGAGTACTAATTACCACAATTATGTATTTTCAAAATTCTTTTTGTTTGTTCAACATGATACACACTGTTCATATGTTTCTTCATTAATAGAGCGCAGCCCTCCAATTGAGGAAGTTATTCAAGCTGGTGTTGTTCCTCGTTTTGTTGAGTTTCTTATGAGAGAAGATTTTCCTCAGCTTCAGGTCTGTTAGATGCCTTAACTATACTATTATTGTGAATTTTTAATGTTTTTAGTTGTAAAACTTAAAAATCTATTTGGGTTGAATTCATATAGTTTGAAGCTGCTTGGGCTCTAACAAATATTGCTTCTGGGACGTCTGAGAATACTAGGGTGGTAATTGATCATGGAGCCGTACCTATATTTGTAAAGCTCCTTGCTTCTCCTAGTGATGATGTTCGCGAACAGGTATGTACAAAGAGCTTCTGATTATATATGATATGAATCTACACCTATTCTGTACTCTGAACTTGTTTTGTGATGTTGCCATGTTTCAGCCTTCAAGGTAATTGTGACTTTGAAATTGTTATTAGATATTCTGTGTGATAATTGTAACGAAGTTGATCTGTGATATAATTTCTCAGGCAGTTTGGGCATTGGGAAATGTTGCTGGTGATTCTCCTAAATGTCGTGATCTTGTCCTTGGCAATGGAGCGTTGCTACCATTACTGGCGCAGTTGAATGAGCATGCTAAACTTTCTATGCTAAGGAATGCTACATGGACACTCTCAAATTTCTGCAGAGGCAAGCCACAGCCACCATTTGACCAGGTTCGTGTATTAAAGATGCTTCTTACTTGTTATCTGATGAAATTTCTTTGCTATATTTTGTCTTGGTATTATGTTATTTTGACCATTTCTTGTTTGTCAGGATGCTTAATGTTATTTTTCTGTCCTTCTGGACCTGTATTTTGATTCTGAAGAAAGAAAAGAGCATCTCCATTTTGGGTTGTATTTGTTGTTCTGCTACTTGTATGTTTTCCCTGAAAGACCATTCTGGTCCTTTTCCATTGTTATTCGCTGATGATGGTCATTGTTTTGTCTTCATCAATCATGATAAACTTTAAATGGCTGATGCTGTTTAGCTTTCCATATCATTCATTCCTGTTAATGTCTCTGTTACTTGCCTCTTGCTTTGTGGTCTTGTTCAAATTTATTCAACAGGTTAAACCTGCACTTCCAGCCCTTGCACAACTAATTCATTCTAATGATGAAGAAGTCTTGACTGATGCATGTTGGGCGCTCTCTTATCTTTCTGATGGTACCAATGACAAAATCCAAGCTGTTATTGAAGCTGGAGTTTGCCCTCGGCTAGTTGAACTTTTACTGTGAGTTTGAATTCATTTACATTGGTTTCATTGTTTGTGTTTATTGAAATTGATGATTTTGTGCTTGAATTCTGAATGTTTGATAATGTTCTTCAGGCACCCATCTCCATCAGTTCTTATTCCTGCACTTCGAACTGTTGGGAATATTGTCACTGGTGATGATATGCAGACCCAGGTATTACTACTTGTATTGACATTTATTTTCTTTTTTTCTCACTTTTTTTAAGTAATTAATCCATGACCTTAGGCCTTATTGTTCATTGACATTTTAATCCATTGAATATAACAATTAAATTTCATGATAGTGTTATCATGATGGAAGATTGGTAATTAAGTTGATTTTCATGACCCCATGAGTAGTATTATGAAATATGCTCTGCAAACTCTCAAGAAAGATTGGAGTTCTTGTTCACATTAGTTGTGGATGACAGACTTAGGCTGTAACTGGGCTCTAATCATGTCTAATTCCTGATGTATTATCATATTCTTATTCTACGTAGTTGGCCATGCTTGGATGACAATCTGATAAAAAGAATAATTAGCTAAATTAGGTTCACAACACTGGCATTTGTTGATGGTGAAAGGATAATTTTTTCCCCTCCTTCATTGTTACCCTTAGTTTGCCTATTTAATATGAAGTTTGCTTCACAAGGATGATGCAATGTAATATAAACATTTGTTTATTCTCTTATTCTAACGTGGAATGCCTTCTTCTAGTGTATCATTAATCATCAAGCACTGCCTTGCCTTCTGAACTTATTGACAAACAACTATAAAAAGAGTATAAAAAAGGAAGCTTGTTGGACCATTTCCAACATTACTGCTGGCAACAAGGAGCAGATTCAGGTAAAATGACATGTTGGCTGTTTCTTTTTTTTTTTGGCATTGCGTTGATTCTGACTGTAAAAATTCATCCCTACATATTTGTGGGTTCTTGAAGGCTGTGATCGAGGCTAATATCATTGCTCCATTGGTTCATTTGCTTCAAAATGCTGAGTTTGACATTAAGAAAGAGGCTGCTTGGGCAATCTCAAACGCCACATCTGGCGGTACTCATGAACAAATCAAGTATGAAAAATCTCTTGTTCCTCATCAGTTTCTCTGAAAATATGTTTGTGGTTGGAGTTTTATCGCTGCAAGGGATGTCCTAATTTTATATATTCATGTTTTACAGGTTTCTTGTGAGCCAAGGTTGCATCAAGCCCTTATGTGATCTTCTCATCTGCCCTGATCCTAGAATTGTGACCGTCTGCTTAGAAGGTCTTGAAAACATATTGAAGGTCGGAGAAGCTGACAAGAATCTGGGTAATAATGGAGGTGTAAATCTATATGCTCAAATGATTGATGATGCCGAGGGGTTGGAGAAAATTGAGAATCTACAGTCGCACGATAATACAGAAATATATGAGAAGGCCGTGAAGATTCTTGAGACATATTGGTTAGAAGAAGAGGACGAGACGATGCCTCCAGGAGACGTTCCGCAATCCGGGTTCCAATTTGGAGGGAATGAGATGCCTTCTGTTCCTTCTGGTGGATTTAATTTCAGCTAAATGTATGTTTTTTTGAAAATCCTATTTTTTTCATCCCATAGTATCAGGTTCTCAATATGACCTTTTATAATGATCTTTTTATTATGACGTCCATATAATTTGTCTTCTGCAGGAGTGTATTGGTGAAATATGGAAGTCCTTGTGGAATGTGGCAGACAGTTGTCAGCATCAGGTCGGGTGTCGTCATGTCATCGTTTGGGTCTACTGGTCCTGTCTAAAGTGTGGTTGAGAGGCAGCTGGGCTGGTTTGGGTTTTTGGTTTTGGCGGGTTAATATGGTGTGGAGATGCAAATGGATCGGTCACGTAAAGAAAACATGGGTTTATGCTACTATAATTTGGGAAACCCATGAACATACTGGTTTTGTCAGAGGTGGTTCATGGTGATTGGGATCTCATAATACAACACTCGTCGAGTTCTTTTCCTTTCTGTTTTCCAAATGTCATTGTTGTCGTAGTGGTTGTCTTAGTAGCGTCTCCTCTGGATTTGCCTTTCCACAATTTGATGATTTTGGCGCTCCGCCAATATCCTTATGGCGGTGTGCTTGCTGGCTTGCTTGTACTTGCTAGGAATATTGGAGTTATATATACATATATATATACACACACATTGTCCGTGTAGGAGTCGGGTGTGTTTTGCGCATGTATACAAATGTGTCTTAAAGTGTGAAGGGAAAAGTAGAGTTGCTGCTGTTTTCGGCATTCCTCTTGTAGTCTCTCATTTTCATCTGCATCTTACTTCTCTCTGATGAAAATTTAAAAGTTCATAGACTAATAATCGAACTCTGCCGATTTTTAAGCATATAATAATAAATAATTGTATAAATATATGTAATTGTTAATGTTTGGGGTTATGGTACGCGGATCAGACACCAGTTTGAAGCCGAGGTTGAGGTGGGCTTAGATTGGTTGATGAAGTTGGGCGCATGGCGTCATTGGATTCATCTTACATCGTAGTATTTGGACCGTTCGGGATATTTGGGCACCGGGGCACAATCTAGGAATATGCTATTCTATTGCTCGTTGCGTGTGGGTGGTTCATGAACCCATTGCTACCAAAACCAAGTACTCCATGGTCAAATTCTATCACGAATTGATTAAACATTAAAATTATGGATTCTGAACAATGTTTCCGGAAGATTTCGACGGCGGCCGCAGTTGCAAGCAATCAACCGGAGATCTGAAACAGGAGGAATAAGGGGTTAAAAGAGAAGAGAAAAAGTTAAAAATGGACCAAGCAAAAGAAAAGGATAATATTATTAAAATAGAAGAAAGCGAAAGACGTGGATCTACCAAAAAAATCGCTGGTCATAAGGAGAGGAGAGCTGAGTTGAGTGTTCTCCCATCTTTCTTTATAAATTTCTCTCAACCCCATTAACAACCTTTCCCCATGAAGTGAATTTACTCAACTTCTCCGCCATTCTCTCCTTTAGCCTCGCCTGCATCTGTTAAATTCAATGCTCCATGTCTCAAGTTACCCCAATATTCTCTTTTTCTCCTTCTCTTTCCAGTTTCAGGCACGCCCCCCTTCTCTCTCTATTTTTATCTTCACTTGTAAATGAGCTTGCTTTCTGTGTTTGTTTGATCCAAAATACACCTATTTCATGCTTGCTTGTGTCTGTTTTATTTCAACATCATTATAATTGTTGTCTTGGCATAATGTTAATTTGTTTGGTCAAATTATCTTAATTAATGATGATGATGCTGATTGAATGCTTGGGATGTTATTAACTCACATGGGTTGTTTTTTGTTTGCTTTCAACTTGGTAAGTTTTTGAATTTTCTTTTAATCTGGGAAAGTTTTGATCTTGATGTTTTGTGCTTACGTATTGCACTTTGTTGGATCAGAAGTTGTTCGCTATGCAGTGCTTGTCCGTGTTGTTACTTAGATGTAATCGCAGACACAAATTTCTTCCTCTGATTGAGATTGATAACTTATGCACAGTTAAATGTAACAGGATCTTGAATAAAATCTAATTGCTTTAATACATAGAAGCACAATCTTATATAGAACATACAGCATGTATAGTTTCCAAAGCAAGCTTAAGCATTCAAAATCCTATGAATTAAAGATGAATACTTAGGTTTGTTCGTTCTATGTGTCCACATGTTAGCGCATCTCACTTGTCAGCACAAATTGTGTTCTTGTTGTATATATCACAGCAGTTGGGATCTATGGTTCTTCATCCCCTTAATAATGTTGTTTATTGATTCAGGTATAAGCAAATTGATCGTGTGTTGCTAGTTACATGTTTCAGAGTCTTCACCATTCTAGCTCGAATTAAATGAGGATAGTTCCTATGTGCTTCTCAATCTTTCACGTTCCCAGATGCAGACTCCATACATTAGCTAACTTTTGGCAGGAAAGCTTCCACAGCTTGCCGAGTACAACATATAGAAATAACTCTAGCTTTAGGTTGTTTGGTTTAAAAGCTGACAGGCTTGAAGGCGGATACAGTAGACGATGGATTAGAAGACCTATTAGTACAAAGACAGAAGGATCGAATAATACCACTCAAAATAAAAGCAAATTGTCAAATGTTAGGCATGAGTTATTGGATGAAACAGTTTCAACTAGTGCTACACTGAACATTCGTAAAAGTGAAGTAAATGATTACCAAAACATTCAATTATGTGATATCCGACAGGAGATTCTTAAGAACAAGGATTTGGTGGAGCTTATGACAGTTATTGTCTTTGATCTTGAGACTACTGGATTTAGTAGAGAGCATGAACGGATAATTGAGATTGCATTACGCGATCTCCATGGAGGTGAAAGCAGCACATTCCAGACACTTGTAAATCCTGGACGCATTGTTCCTAACTCACATGTTCATGGGATTACAACCCATATGGTCTGCAATTCCCATGTTCCAAGGTGCTCGTGTTTAACTTTTGGAACGTTTCTTATGCTTTCTTCCGTAATAAAGTTCTGGTCTATAAATAAAAACACCATCTATTAGTTAGATTGCACGGGTTCACCTTTATTTAATTTTTGGGAACAGATGTAAGAGCGTCAGCAGCTACCTTATTGTTGTCTACATCTTTCGTCAATCTTATTGTTGGGATCATACTGATGAACTAGATGTTTTGGACACTCGATTTTGAAGTCTAGTTCAGTTCAACAATCTGTCTGATGTCTGAAACTCACCACAAATATACACGCAGCCACTCGAAGAAAACAAGCAAGCAGTATCCAGCATTACATGCACCAAAAGTATTAGGAACTAAACAAGGCCTTTTTGGTGATTAGGATGTAAACAGTTCTAACCATGTTTAATTTTGGTCTTTCAAATTTCCTGACGTTTGCTTGTGGAACTGTTTGTAGGATGGAAGAGCTGATACCTATACTATTGCAGTTCATCAGAAGCCGTCAGAAACCTGGGGGCTATGTACTATTGGTTGCTCATAATGGTCGTTCTTTTGATGTCCCGTTTTTGATCAATGAGTTCAATCGTTGTGGTTTCGACGTTCCTTCTAATTGGCTATTTATGGATACGCTTCCACTGGCACGCAAATGGATGAAATCTAAAGGTATTTCTATACATCTGTTTAGAAAAATACATTGTGTATATGCGTCTTCTTTGGAGGCATATCGAGAACATTGCCGGTTGGTGAAGTTTTTCATGTTGCACTTTCTGTTAACAGGACTGAAAATTTCTTTAAGTCTGCAAGGCCTGCGTGAGGCATTTGGCGTCAAGATGGAAGGTGAGGCTCACAGAGCCATGTCAGATGTGAAGTTATTAGCCATGCTATTTCGGATGATGACTTTCCATCTGAAAACCACACTCGATAGCTTGGTTGCAGAGTCTTTCACAGCATCAGAATTAACCAATGTAAAGAAGAAGAGGAATTAAAACTGGATCTGATATCCAGGATGTGCTCAATGTAACTACTGAACGCAAAATTCATCCTCAGAACCAATTTATATCCAGTCATTCATGTGTGGTCTTCCATATTTTGGTTAGGAGGACACAGAAAAAGGAAAACATTTATCATCTGTAAGCAAGATAAAATTTATATTTATTTCAAGTCTCGTTCGTTTTCTCTTGTTATTCGGGTAAGAGAGTGATATTTATTACAACCTCAAAGTCTTCTGTTCTTTGTCATGTTGGTTTCACCAGAAAGCTGGGGTCTAAAACAATACTAAACAACTTGCTTCTGTTGGAAGTCGAACTCAAAACCTCCCCGTATAATGCTCTAAACAACTGCTATGCTAGCTTGGCTGTGCATCATTTCTTTCATGTCGGAGTAGACCCCTAATTACATCAGGAAGAAGACCCGGAAGGAAAATCCAGGTGAGGACATAACCATGCAAAAGAAAAGACCGAAGCTCTTGTACGAGCAAAGCAGAGCAGCCATGTTGACAATTAAAGTGTCTGCGATATGTATACTTGCAATGATGGAGCCTGAAGGAAGGACTTCTGCCATCTTGGATACTTGAGGCTGCAAGAAAGCAGCCCAACGCCTGCCATGTCAACCTGGCCCCGAAATGAAAGCACAGGATAATAGAAGAAGGTAAAACGCTGTATGTAGGCTCTGCTTCAAACATTTACTATTAGTTTCAGGATTTCGGCATTTTTGTTGGTGTTATTCTGGAATCTGTCCCTTACCACGTTGCCATAGTCATACCTGTATCATAATCTTACCATAACTGGAGCATCAGTGATTAAACAAGCTTCGACCTTTTCAATTCAATCGTTAATCATCATAAATATGATTATTTTTAATATATTTAGGTGTGTTTTTTAATATTAATTATACATTTAAATTTGATAAATAAAAGATAATTTAGAAAAATAAGGTAAATAAAATAGATATTTTTGAATTTCTACGAATTTCCAAATTTTATGGAATTTAAATAAATAATTACATGCTAAAAATGAAAGCGGAAGGGGAAAGCAAGAAAAATAAAAGGAAGAGGAGAACTCAGATAATACTTCCTTCGCTCTTTTTCCAGAGAGAAGAGGGAGAAGGGACGCCCCCCAAACATTACAAAAAAAAAAAAAATTATCTGCTTCCTCTCTTTTCATCGTCTCACGCCTTTGCCTGCATCCCCATTTCCAAAAAATAGAAATTTACGCTGGCAATTTGAAAAATCCTGCCTTTACTGATCGAAAATTCATCGTTTCCTTGGTTTTATTCAAGTTTAAGATCATCGGGCTTCAGAATCGATCAACTTCTCTACTGTGGGCTCTTTCTTTTTTCCTTTTTTGCCAAAAGATCGCCTTTTCTTTTGGGATTTTGGAGCTTGCTTTGTTTTAAATTATTTTTTTTAAACAAAATAGATTTAGCTATGGATGCTGATTCTTGGAGTGCTCGTCTCTCTTCAGCTTCTAAGCGGTATCAATCGGTGCTTCAATCGAGATCTGGTGAGCTTTTTGTTAAAGATAGTTTCTTCTTTCCTCGTGTTTTCTGCTTGGTTACTGATAATAACATCCTGCAAATCAATGATTTTTTTTTTCTATTTCTTTGTTTTCATTATCTTGAGCTTGGATATGTCAAACCCACCACTCATTTCCTTTTTTTGCTTCAAAAGTTTCTTTCTTTTGATTTTGGTTTAACTTTTATGGGTTTTGAGATTCTGAAATATGTAGAAGGAAGATTAATTGTTTTGTCTTGCTTAATTGCTCCTTTTGTTTCTGTTCGTTGTAGTCAATGATTTCATCACTTATGGAAAAATTTCTACGTTCCTTGACTTAATAGTTGCTGTCCTTTATTGACTAGGGGGCAGCAAAAAAGGCTCTTTGAACAATCTTGTATTTGATTTCTGATAAATGAAGTTCAGAGTGATCAATATGGGTCTTTGAATGAGCAAAAATGTAAATTTCTGTCGCCTTGAGGCTTAATGAAGCTGGCGCTTCTGTTGACTGGATCGGCAGACTAGTGGTTTATTGTACGATGATATGTTGAAATTTGTACGATACGTTTTCAGATGTTAGAATGGCTTTTTCAGATGAAGAACATTCTAATGAGCTTTATTAAGTTCCTTGATATTTTTTTTTTTTACAAAAATTTTGTGCATTTTCCTACTTACCATTATATCAGCATCTTCTTGGGTGATTTAAGGAGCTTCCTGGTAACCATGAGCTAGTGTAGCTGTTGATCCAGCTGCTGAACTGATGTAATTGTCATGGCAACTGCAGATATCTTTATGGGTTTTGAAGAAATTGATGGAGATGATGATATAAAGGAGGAGTTCCCATGCCCATTCTGTTCAGAATATTTTGATATTGTTGGTTTATGCTGCCATATTGATGATGAACATCCTGTGGAGGCAAAAAATGGGGTACTTACCAGTCACATCTTTTTGTAGAAATTAGCTCTGAGGTTGTTAGTCATTTGTGTTCCAAGTCATATTATCTAAAAGATATTTCAGGGATTTGTGATTGGTTTGGAATGTCGCCTTGTGATTATGATTTCAACGTACAAATATCTTGTTTGAATTTTGTTCTGGTATCAATGTAAAATTGGCATTAGCGTCTCACGTAATTAGCTATGGGGTAAAGGGATACACATGCAGAAAAACGGCCCTGAAGATTTTGTTGAGTTACCCTAGCTTCAGAACCCTCAAATTTAGGGGCTTACCCATCACCATTCACAATAGGTTTTTGCTTGTCTGTCATTTTTATGAATCATGATGCAGATCATCCTATTTATTTTTTCTTCAGCTTTGTCAATCTCCTGATAGGACAAAGTATCATTTCTGTTGGGAAGATGGGAAACTTTGATTCTTCTGAATTACCGTGGATTTATTTTGTTAAATGATTAATATCGTTTTACCTTGCCATGAGAAAATAGTTCTAAAGGCTAATTATGCTCTTGATGGGTGCTCTTTTTTACAGGTTTGTCCAGTTTGTGCTATGAGGGTGGGGGTCGATATGGTTGCACACATAACCTTACAACATGGAAACATATTTAAGATATCCTTTTCTATAGATTTAGCATTTGCTTTTGCCGTAGAAGTTCCATTATGCCTGTTTATGAGGCTTTATTTATATAGAGTTTTTCTTTTTCCATGTCAGTGTTTGAAGGTGTGCTCAATGAGTAACATCAAAAGCCAGGTTTTTATGATGAAACTAGCACAGAAAATGGTTGATTGTAGGGTTATCAGATGGTAGGATGATAATTTTGGAATATGCCTAGACTTTAATACATCATGCTAAATAAGAAAGGTACTGGTAGTGAATTCTAAATCAGAAATTTATTCATGAAAGAATGCATTTCTAGTTTGATGAAAAGTAAAAGTTATTTATTTCCAATATTTTTTTGGTCATTCTACTCGTCATGACATTTTACTAGCTGTTGATGTGGTTGCACGGTTTAGTTTGCAAACTGTTGTTTAAAGTGTAACTCTACGGTAACATGCTTGCGTTGAATTCCTTAACAAGTCCTTACACACAGCATAAGCGGAAATCACGTAAAAGCGGACGTCATTCGATGCTATCTCTATTGAAGAAAGAACTTCGAGAAGGAAATTTACAGTCTCTTATTGGGGGTTCTCCATGTATGTATAGCTCAGCCAATGCAGCGCCTGATCCTTTGCTGTCTTCATTTATTTTGCCTATGGCTGATGATTTTACAAGTGCTCATCCTTCTTTTCCAACTGAAACAACCTCAAGCAAGAAAAGCTCCAATGAGAATGTTTCACAACGGTATGCTATCTGCTCTTGCTTCCTCATTTACAGATATTCTAGAGGCAATACAACTATACATACATCCATATATATATATGGTAAATATCACCATTTATTGTGAATTATGTCAATGTTAAATGGTAATTTATATGATAATATGAGTATAATAATTCTTAAATTGGCTATCATATTTGTGCAATATCAGACAGATAATCTCTGTAACAGTTTTTTCTAGGTGATAGAAAGGGCATCTCTGTGGTGGTTTTCCTTCATACTAGATGACTTGGATTAAGAATGTTATGGCGCACCTTTTGTGCTGTCTAACATGTCAAAGTTCAACTACTTGATTGTATAAGATTCCTTTAAGTTCTCTAAATCTTCCCTGAATATGAAAACAGTACGTCTGTGGAGGGTTATTTTCATTTGCTTTTGAGAATAGGACTGGTAGGAGATGTTATTCTGGACTACAAATGCTACCTATACCAGGCTGCGCATTGAGAAAGTAGGCCCCTTCCTCTACATTTGATATATTTGACATGTCAATTATGCCTCTGTTCATTAAGCCATACTTCATTTATTAACCATTGTTGTCGCAGCTTTTACCTTCCCTCTTCGTTTTTAAGCTAAGGTTGCTTTAGCTCATCCAAATATCATTAAAAATGGATTTGTGTTTCTTTTGTATGGATGGATTTCTCTGGTTATTGCATGTTGTGTTTCTACTTGCAGATGAAGATCTAATGAAAAGAAAAAACATATTCTGGATTTGACAAAAATATATGATAATATATGGGTTCTTCCTTGACAGGAAAACGAAATCTCCTCCCCTATCGATAAAGGATCAGGAAGAGAAGGGCAAGAGGAGTGAGTTCGTGCAAGGGCTGTTGTTGTCTGCCATTGATGACGACATATTATGAAGTGGGTTCATGCTGCTGAATTTACAACTAAGAGCCCCGCCCTGCAAGTTATGGTTTGTTTGTATTGTAGTGAACAACATGCAAATGCTAAATTGCCTAGGCAAAGTGCCGAATAAGGATTAGAGTGTAAGCTACGTTGTATGTGAACTTCAGCTGTTGAACAGCCTTTCTCCTTTCGGGTAAATCACTAATATGAAGAGCCTGAAACACCTTCTCTAATGACTCCATTCCCACTACTGAAGGCACTAGTTCCCTCTTAAAACTGAGCTGGTCTCTAAGACCTCTTAAAAGAAGCAACTCAAACATGCAAACCATCGCCAAGTCTGCGCGGTGGCAATTATCCACACCTCAGCTTTTGTACGAATTTTATCTTAATCTGGCAGCTTATGTTACCGACCTGTACCTCAAGTGATAAGTGGAAAGTACCAGAGATGTCAGATAAGTGGGTCACAGAAAGGGAAGTAAAACCATCTCATACATTCTCTGCAAACATAACTGAAAAACAATCATATCACATTGCCTATAGAGAAAAAGTGCCTTCCATGACTTGAAATATATTTGATAGTTATTTTGGAATTCAACTAATCAGGCATTTGCCAATCGAATACATGTTTTGTCTGTATTGCATCTACAAAAGCCGGCATCTATGTTCCCAAAGAAACACACGATAAGCGCAGGCATCTCTTTTAACGTGGAGGCAGAAGAGAGAATTACCAATCCATGCAAAAAAAGGAGCTTCCATAGTAAAATTCAACGTTGATAAAGAAGAAAGACATGTCATTATCAGAATAAACCATCCAACAGCAGAAATCGGATAGATCCCTGTCAACCATCCATCATCCATAAATGCACAATCCAATGAAGAGGAGAGATAGAAAACAGTAATAACAACATTATGATTTGTCCTGGCAAAGAGTATCGTTTATTAAATAAGAATGGAGCTCTTCAATGCCCAATGTTAGAGAGAAATTTCATCTATAAACAGGTTTTGAACATAAATGTTTCCTCTAATTCCTAACAAAAAAGAAAAAGAAAAAGAAAAAAAAAAAGAGTGCGAATAAACACTCTGTCTAAAGACCTAAACTTAACCACTGGGGCAATCTTGTATCCATGATCATCTTCACTACATCCCTTACAAAAGAATCAAAACATGATGAGCAATAACCTTTCAATATACTCGTCTGTCCAGCAATCAGTCTATCAACATGGGTACAAATTGATGGTGAAGGCACCGAGTGAACTTCACTCCTCTTGTGCTCCAGACCACAAACTGCTAAGATTGTATGTGTAGAACTCCTTAAAATGTCCTTACAAGTATCAGGACCTGTATCACCATTAAACTACATTAGGATTCCTTCTATAACTCTAACAAGCCGTCATAAAATTTTCATTAACTACCCAAATTGACAAAATTTAAGCATGTCAACGTCAAATTCTCACATCTTAATCGGTGAGTTACAACTTACAAGTAAAAACAATACGGTTGTTGAAAAAAAATATAATTATGCATACCTAAATCACTGCCTAGAGACAAGCTTATCAAGTGGCTTTTAACCATCGATTGCAATTGTTCCTTTATAGCATAGAATTGATTCTCTTCTCTAGCTCCGCAAGGTGTCAAATTGACTTCAGTTGCCATTCCCAGTCTGCTATTACGCTGATGGAATTGGTCATTGCCAGATATAGGGGTGATCCCGGAAAGTTCAGGCCATAATGCTAGATTAACAGACCTGTCTGTGGTAAAAGTTGGATCCTGAAATGCTTGCATTCTAATTTGGCTTGGTGCCGCCGAAAATGGATCCCCATTTTGCACCGAAGCAGGGGGATGGCCATTTGCATCTAATCTCTCATCAAGAAATGTACTTTGTGATGCCCCGACTTCTTGTCTCCTTGAATTCTGAACAGAGGCTAGTCTATATTGATCATTGTGAGGGTTCAAAGGATCAATATGCAAGTTGGCACCAGAAATACCATCAGTTCTGTTAGCCATATAATTCATCCTATTAATAGAAATGAGATTTTGTATATGACGGTGTAGTTGTCGTCTCTGTGTCAGTGTTGGTGCCCCAGCTCCAGATACCGGAGAAACTGCTTGAACGTCACCAGCAAAAAATCTGGGAGACAACAGATTCCCAAAGCCTTGACCAGATGCTCGACAAGGTGAAGGCTCTAAAGTGGGGTTTAAGCCTTCAACGTTAATTGGATTAGGCAATGGTCGACTAGCAATGTTATTTGTTGTCCTTTGATCTGGCATAGGATCCAGAGCTTGGGAGCTCGTAGATCCAAGAGCAATTGGTCTACAGCCTTCACAATACCAATTGCCTTCAGGTACTTCCCGTCCAAGGCCAACACAAAAGGTATGTGCAGGTGAATCACAGAGATCACAGAGCAGCATTAGACCATCCTCCCCACCTTCATGGCATTCTGTACAAATTACATTCTCATATGGATCAATAAAACTCCGTATCTCTTCCTCAGATGGTTGATAGACCTATACAAAGATAACACGATCAAAATCAGGAAACCAAGCATTGAGCGAGTTAACGAAAACAAAATAGTAAACAATATCCAACTGCAGGGAACAAAATAAACGAGACCTGATCACGCTCAGGAACTTCTATCACCACATTTCGCAGCTCAATCCCCACAGCAGCTCTTCCATTCTTGGTTATTGTCTTGAATCTCTGTTTGCACAAAGGGCAACGAGACTCTACTTTAGCCCATTGCATAATGCAAGTGAAACAGAAGAAGTGAGTACAACAATCCAAGCTTCCCTTCAGTCTTCTTTTATCCTCTTCTGAAAGGCAAATTCCACAGACCTGCTTTCCAACCTCAGTCTTCACTTCCTTTACCTTCTCTTTACCTTTCCTTGCTAGAGATTTTCCTTGTTGGCATAAATCCCCATCCTCTTGAATTTTCTTTACAGAAGATGAACTCCTTAGACTGGTTTTTACACCTTCGTATAATTCACCAGCTTCCTTCACCTGTTCTCTCTCTTCCTCGGAAATGGTATACTCATGATCAGATGATCCATATGATAGAAAATCTGAATCTGAAGATACAACATTTCTCCTCCTCCTTGCACCCGAATTTTTGTTGAACCTTTCTCTCACAACAACAGCATTATCATCTATAAAATCATCTTCGTATTCATCTTCAATTTCGCATCTACTTTTCTTCCTCAACCTGTTCTTTTTCCTTCCTCTCTTAGCTAAAGGCTTTCTAGAGACCTTTGATTTCTTCTTTTTCCTACCACGTTTAGTGTTCTTTTTCTGCATGGTTTTCTTACCCACTTTCATGTTATTAATCTTCCTCTTTGGTTTCAATTCTTCAGCCTCATCAAAAAATTCATCATCATCTACATATGGACTAAATTCATCATCATCTTCATCTTCAACATCATCATCAACATCTTCATCAACATCATCATCATCATCATCATCATTAACATAATCCTCATCCTCATCTTCCCCCGCAGCGGCAGCGGCAGGGGCAGCGGCAGCAGCAGCGGCCGCCTCCTCCTCCTCGTCCTCTTCATAGGATACCCTTTTTCTCTTCCGTGAAGTTTTACCCCCAATTTTCCTATTCACTCGAGAACCCTTGTTCTTTTTCGATCTAAAAACCTTCCTAAACTCTTCCTCCTCCGCCTCCTCCTCCTCGACATAACTTCCAAAACTCTCCTCTGATGCATAATCATCAAAAGAATCCCCTACATCCTCCAAATCATCATCAGATACATTCTCTTCAACTTCAACTACATAATCCTCATCCGAACCATCAGAACCCTCCTCTTTAGACCTGGTCCTATTCTTAAAATTTCTCTTAGAGTTAACCTTTCCTCCCCTTCCCATCTATCTCACGGTCACAAACAGAAGACCAACAATCCAGATATTAAACCGCTAGTTTTAATTACATGTCATTATCACGATTCTTTCTTTAATCACACAGCTATGTCAAATCAAATCTCATCGTAAACAAAAATCCCCAAGACTCTTGAATTCGTTTTGCTTTGTTTCTTGCTTAGGTTATACTCAATTTGAGTAACAAGATTAATACACGGAATCCTACAAAGAAAGATTTTCACAATTTTTAAACCATTTTTTTTCTCGTAACCGATCTGAATAAACAAAACTCCAAAAATAACCGACAAAAAATCAAAAACAAAAAACACCAAGATCACAAAATTCAAGATGTTAAAAGCTACCTTGTTATAAATGCTTTCAAAAGAATCCCCTAAAACAAAAAAGATCAAAATCTCCTTCTCAAGAAAACACAAAACCCAGAAATAAAAATCAGCTATTCTACCAGTAAATTGATTAATTAATCACCCAAATCTTTGTTATATCGCCAAAACCAAAGCAAATAAAGAAGGGGGGGAAAACTGCTATCTTTTTCAAGAAAAAGTAAAAACAAAAATCCCAATTTTAAAGAACCCAAATTCGAATTGTGTGAATACAAAGTTCAAAATATACAAATACAGCGAAAATAATACGCATCTACAGAGAGGAAACGAGAGAGGGGAGGAAGGGGGGGAATTAAGAGAGAGAAAAACTAGAGAGAGAAAGAGCACAAGGTGGGGTTGGTACCTGAAAGGAGGAGGAAACAAACCAGTTGAAAACCGAGAAATTTGTTTCGCGATATTTAGCAAAACCGGTTTTATTGCTCTTTTCGGCTTCCGATATTTCGTTTCGGCTTTCCTCTTTTTTTTTTTAACTTATTTTTATGCAATAAATCCTTTTTTTTTTGTTATTATATAGTTAATTTAAATAATAACCTTACAAATTAATTGATTTCTGTGAAATTAAAATTATACGAATATTAAATATAATTATTACATTATTATGTTTCACTAATAAATATATTAGAAATACTTTTTTTTTAAAATGTAAAAACATTTTATAATGTTTAATTTATTTATTTTTATGAAATCATAATCCCTTTTAAAATATAATATAATAAATGTGTATAACAATTCTTTCTTTTTTACGCGTAATAATTTACCAATTATTATTTATAAACAGAATTCATAATAATTTATTATTTTAAAGAGTTTAATTTTTATTGAAATATATTTTATAAAATATTTTATTTAAAATGATTTAAATTAGTATAAAAAATCGATAGAGAATGAAATATATTAATTAGTTTATTTTTCATCAATAATATCATATTTCATAATTATTCTCTGAATCAAATCAATCAATTTGGTTTTGATATCATTTATACAATTTCAATCGCTATTAAATTTCTTTAAATTAATTAATATTAAAAGATATATATTTTTTAATTTTATAATATATTAATGTCCATTATATTTAATTATAATTTAATTTATTCAGTTATGTGCTGTTTGGAATTTGGATGGGATAGTAAAGAATCTCAAGCCCATTTGGTACAATACAAATGGGCCCAATAAGCCCACTAATCTTACAAGGCTCTGCTCCGGTCCTCGGTAGGCATGTTTTATGTTTTTTTTTTTAATTTTATTTTATATCATAATCAAACTATGATATTCCTTAAAATTAATACCTATTATTCTTTAAAAAATTAATAAAAATAAAAGATGAAATATCCAATAAAGCAGTTGACAACTGGGTCAATTTTTATCATTATTTTTATATTCATAATAATATAAAAAAAATTGAAATGAATCGATTCTTATTTTTAATGAGATAAGAAAATGATTGTAATTCAAAAAAAATGAAAAAAAAAAGAAATCGATTGCTTAATGATTAACATAAAATGAATTAAACATTTTCCTGATTAAATATAATAAATAAATCCATGAAAATGGTTAACTATTTTTAGTTGTATGCAACTGAAATGAACTTACATAAAAATAGTAATAAATGTGTTTTATCGCTATATATTGTGACAACAATAATATTTCAATAATGCTAAATATACCCTAATTCTGCTATAATTATTTGGATAGATTATATTTTATTTTAAAATGATTGAATGTTGATTTGATCGAATCGATAAAAATTTTGATTACATAATAAATTGAGATTAAAATAATTATACGAGATGAAATAAAATAATTCTAGAATCTCATTTATTTATATGATAATAAAAATAAAACTATTATAATTTGTTCATGGTACTTATAAATCTTTATAAAACTAATAATATTACAGTGGCAGTTAAAATCAAAATTTGAATGTAATTTACAATGAAATGATTTATATGGGATATTAATTAATGATTTATTATTAAAGAAAAGGCTACATTCATGTACTTGGAAAGAAGCTTTTGTATCAAACTCCAAGTTGTAGGTCCATCCATCAATGTATTAAAAGCTTGATAACCCAATTGCTATCATTCAAAAAGGCACCCATATATATATATATATATATATATATATAAGAAAATAATAAAACCTTAGTTTGCAAAGTGTCTTTAAGGATAGGATAATCTATCTAGTTAGCAACTATATGGTTTTCCAGTTCAATGACTTTGAGGTTGTTATTGACACCCATCATCTCCTCAATTAGTATCTTAATCAATTCTTCGTCTTAAACAACATTATATGTTATACTATGGGACCAACCTACCAATCATGAATTAGAATCAAGGTAAACAATATTATTATTTCGTAATTAATAATCAAATTAGATGACTTAAACCATCTATTATATGATTAAAACAAGAACTTGAATATTTAAATGTCATGAGGGAACTTAGCACACATGGTTTTGTATTAAAATGAGATTGACTATAATCTTGTATAATATATATATATATATATAATGATTTAATATAAGGTGGCCAAAAGAAATTGGAACGTTAAAATGTCATGATTTAGTGGGAACTATAAGGTGTAGGTTAGATTAGGATCAAATCGGACCCATTTCCGTTGAATTCAAATCTTCTCTTTTCTTTTTCTTTTCAAATTTAAGATAATAATAATTATTATTATTAAAAAATTTGTGGGTTTGATGAAAGTTGATGAATAGGAGAAGAGGGACAAAGACTTTTTGATGACACATTATAAAACGTAAATTTTTCCAACATGAAGTTGAACGGTGATTGAGAGGAGTGCCCAACGCCATGTGCATGTGCATGTGCATGCATATATAATCATCCTAGCTTGACGATAATGTTCCACATCTCGACAAATTTCATGACATCACACATTCTAAACACATCAAAACCACCTGCCCTAAACTCCTAATTATCATTTAATTAGTTCGCAGAAAGCAATGATATCCATTTGGGTTTAGCCATCGGTCTGCATGTCATGGTGCTCCCTTTCCCCTGCAAAACCAACGCTTATCTCTTTGATTTTCTTGCTATCCAAGTAAACATGTTTTTTTGTTATTCACTGCATGTCAATATCTACGCTCATGAAAGCATCATCATTAGTGAGAACATTATAAAATACAAGTATGGTTTTAGTTAGTTAGTGTATTAGAACGTTATTGAAATCTCATCTATCTATCTGCATAAGTTTAGAACCGTAGCTTCTATCTTATGAACTAACATAACGTTTTTTCAAGATTTATACGAATCAACATAATTATTAACTAATGAACGCAGTTAACTAACATAAGAGCCCACTTGTTATGATTGGGCCGGAAGTCATACGCAGTTAACCAATGCACGCAGACGTCTCATCCTGGGCCCCCATTTTTGGACCACTATTTCAGGGGCCCACTACTATTACATATATGTACTTATTTATTTTAATTTTTTGGAATTTGTTAATGATTTACTTCAGGCTATGTTTTAGAAGGTATTTAATGTAATAATTATTAGAAATCAGCATTTAATTTTTATATGGTAATATCAAACCTACCAATTGTAATTTTATCATTAATGTTTTTTTAAATAATTATTGTAATTATAATTTTCAAATGAATTTGAATTCTTTATAAAAATAAAAATACAATAAAAAATTTAATTTCGTGATAAATTTTTATAATCAGTAAATAGGATTAATGATATTGAGGTGAATTTCTATTAATTTGATCATAATTTTTATATTTAGTAAATAAAACTAATAAGGAGACTTCATTATATCTTAATAATTATCATATATAAATATGAAAAAAATTGATATAAAATAATTATTCAACCTAAAAAATTAAACTATTAAATAAAATTAATAAATAAAATTATATATTTTCATCCATTAATACCTATTAAATTTAAAATATAAACATATATTTGTCTACAAAGATTTTTATAAATTAAATTATAATTGTTTATTATCAAAATTATGATATTATATTAATATAATATATTAAAAATGAATTGAAGTGTTTTTTTTTTTCGAAAAATTATGAATAGAATGTAGAAATAAAAGTTGGTCAAAATTAGTGGCTATACTTTATGAGTATTTCATGAATGAATGCTTTGTATGAATTGTGTTCTTCACTTCATTATTGAGGGATGATTAGTCTGACATTTTCATGTCCTACACTGAAGAAACTGCCCATTCCATCTTTTTTTTTAAAAAAAAAATTATTATTTTATTTTCTTATATTAAAAAAAGGAAATTAGGTCAATTATGGGATGTTTATGCATTATAAATAATTAAATTAAAATGACAAGTGTGATGCCTGTGATTTTCAGATGTTCTTTTTTCTGTTTTGTATGGTTTGGTTTGATGAAGAAATGCCATTTAATTCTACCTTATTAATTAGTGCAAGTAATCAACTACCTTATTTTTAATTAAGTTTATTTCCTTCTTATAATATATATATATATATTTCATAAAATGTTTTTATTTAATTCATAAAATTAAAAATAATAAGATTTTTAATATTTATGAGATTTGATATTATGTATTTTATCATTTTATTTACTTTTATTAAATTTATAGATATTTTAAACTAAAATAATATAATAATCAAATATTTGTATTTATTAAATATATGCATACGTCTAATAAAATATTTTATATTTTAAAATCTTATATATGCATATACTCATTGATTAGGGTTCGAGAATTTTATATTTAATTCGAGACAAATAAATTGTTATTAAAAATGAAAAAAAATTATATTATGGGATTATTAATTGTAAAAGGTGATAGTAATGATCCCATCCACATGTTCCTTAGCTTAATTAATTATTATAAATTAAATAAAAGGTTCCCTAATTATGAAAAACGTATGCATGCATGCATGTATATGGCCTTCATCGATAAGAAAATGGGGGATGCATGCATGCATGCTTTTACGTCATTATTATACACGTAAATGATCACTGACAAGTTGTTAAATCATTAACATTATGAACGCAAGACATTGTAATTTTCTGATAACGTTTATGAGGTAATTTTTAGATAAGATATTATTGGCTTATTTTGACATTTGATGGCTTCCTTCAATCTACTCCTACTGTCTTTACCAAGACAACGAAATTTTACTTTTTTTTAATTTTATTTTATTTTTCTATTATTATTATTATTATTATTCGAGAAATAACATTCAATTATAATTTAATTCATTTATCTTTATTATAAATATTTATAATGATCAATTATAATTTAACTTTCGTATCGTATAATTAAAAATGAAAATGAATTGAGTTTGTTAGCTTGTTCAAGCTCAAACTTATTTATAATTAAATAAGTTTGAATTCATCTTTTCAAATTTTTTTGATGTATCATGATTTACTCGAGTAGGGTTTAATAAATAAATTATAAAATAAAAAATTTATTTTTTTATTTTAAAAAATAAGAATAATTGTTAATAAAAATATTATATTTCATGAATATTCATGATTTTCTATTAATAATTAATTAAAAAATAATTTTATATATTTATACAATTATAAATTTATAAATTATATATTTAAAATTTTAATTGAAATTGGAATAGCACATGAATGGTTGGAGTCTACTCGTCTATTGCATTGGCAAAAATTATAACAAGCCGAGAAGAGGCAGAGGTTCGGAACCAGAGCTTTCGTCCTTGAGAAACAGAGAAAAGAAAAGGAAAGAAGATTGGAAGAAAGTGAAACAAAATCTTCCATAATAGAAGTTTCTCTTCTGAAAATCAACGTAAAT
Source organism: Dalechampia spathulata (assembly GCA_948192965.1). Taxonomy (NCBI): domain Eukaryota; kingdom Viridiplantae; phylum Streptophyta; class Magnoliopsida; order Malpighiales; family Euphorbiaceae; genus Dalechampia; species Dalechampia spathulata. The sequence goes on from CANYBF012170961.1 coordinate 150,665, forward strand.
ATCCATTATTTGTCTATGCATACCATCGGATAGATCATGCATCCTTTTCTTCTGTCTATCTTAATGTGTATCTGGATAGACATGTAGGCGTTTATGCAGAGCATTTACATATATGTACATACACATAAACACATAAACGAGTTGTTTTTGTTGGGGTCTTTTGATCAGATTAAATGAATGATGTTTGAACCGGGATTTCTCTCACAACAGGGTTCTTGGAAAAGATAAGAGAATTTCACTGATTTCTTGGAAGATAAAATAATGGCAACAGAGCTAGTAATACCTTCATCATCACCTTTCTCTGTTGTTTCTGTTGTGGAAGAAATTCTTCAACAACATGGAACTGGAACTGGAACTAGTAGATCAAGAGAAAATGACTTGGCTTCAAGAAAAGCCGACGAGTCTTGTATGATATTTTCTCTTCTTTTCTTTTTGGCTTTCTGCATTTTTTTCGAGCAATTCTTGATCGCTTTCCGTTGTTGTTTGATTAACACATAATCTATAGCACTTAGAAGGTATGAAGCATCTGGGTGGCTAAGGAAAATGGCGGGAGTTATTGGAAGTAAAGATTTTCCAGCAGAGCCATCAGAAGAAGAATTGAGGCTTGGATTGAGAAGCGGGATAATACTGTGCAATGTTCTTAACAAGGTTCAGCCTGGAGCAGTGCCAAATGTACGAATTTATCACCTAATTCAATCTAAGTCTTGTTCTTAACAAGGTTCAACCTGAAGATATTGATGTAATTTTTGTTGACAGGTTATAGATTTGGTCAGTGATTCTGTTGCCAATCCTGATGGAGCAGGTGGTGCTCTTTCGGCATTTCAGTACTTTGAATATGTCACAAACTTCCTTGTTGCTGTCGAGAAAATGGGGCTTCCTACTTTTGAAGCATGCGATCTTGAACAGGTGAACAATTCAAGTGATTTGGAAAACAATAGTTTAACGATTGTAATTTAAGAAGTTAATGGTAATCTATCAGTGTTTCTGCTATGGCTGCCATGGATTTTCAGGGAGGAAAATGTGATAGAATAGTGAACTGTGTCTTGGCACTGAAATCATACAATGAATGGAAACAAAATGGTGGAAGTGGTACATTCAGATATGGAGGAAGTTTCAAACCCCCACACACTTCTTCTGTCAAACCTTTCATGAGAAAAGTTACAGATTCTACCAGGATTTCTTCATCGGGCAGTCTGCCTACCACTGATCAGTCTTTCTTCGAAGATCTTGGCCATGAGCTCAGTGAACCAGTAAATAAGCTTAAACCCTTTGCAATTCTTTTCTCTCTTACCCTCTTGCTTGAATGCAAATCAACTAGAAGTTCATTTCTTTGCGCTGGACTTCTCAGGCTGCCTCTCGTTCGTTGCATAGGCTAGTCCGTGCAGTTCTTGCCAACAAAAATCAGGAAGAAATACCGAAGGTGAGGATGCTTTTTCATGTTATTATATTCTTGTTCTTCATCCAGTTTATTCACTTTTTTAGCGGAGGAATCATTTGTTCATAGCAGACTGTAGAATCTATGTTGAATAAAGTCATGGAGGAGTTCGATCGACGACTAGCAAGCCAACAGGAACTGGTGGGCAGCTTTGATTCGGTCTGGTTAATATGAATGTTTGTTGTATAATTGTCCTGATGTAGAATTATTCCACCAAGTAGATGTTTCTTTTCCTATTTCTGGTAACATGACATTTGTAACAGATCAAAGCACCAACAAGAACAGACATGGCAACATCTAGCCCTGATATGAAGGTTTGGTCGATTACCTGAGGATCTATACTTGGAATGTGATTTAGCATGGCAAGCTTTGTCTTTTAATTGGGTATATTTTCAGCTTATGTAATGGATCTTTCAGGTGGAAAATCCAGCTTCTTCACCAATCACAACCACAAAAATGTCAACGGAAGGGAAATGTAATCAGAATGATGACAATGACCAAGAATCAAAAATTCGGCTCTTGAAACAGCAGATGCTGGTTGAACAACAGCAAAAAGATATTCAGGTAATGCCATGTTAATCATCCTGACAAACTACGATCTTTGAACCATTCCAATACAGTTGACATAGTGAAATATTGGGTGCCTGTAGGAATTGAAAATTACCCTTCACACAGCAAAGGCCAGAATGCAGTTGTTGCAGATTAAGCATCTAGAGGAGTTCAACAATCTCGGTACAATTAGCCTTCAGTTTTTTGTGTATATTTATATATATATGTGTGTGTGTGTGTGTGTGTCTGAATTGTTACTGTTTCTTGTAACAGGGAAGCACTTGCACGGTCTAGCTCATGCTGCTTCAGGATACCAGAGAGTCCTAGAAGAAAACCGCAAGTTATACAATGAAGTTCAGGATCTGAAAGGTTTGAATTAATTATTTATTTGAAAGCTTTATAATGCTACAAGAGCCATCTTTCTTCAGCTAAATCTTCAATGGCGCAATAAAATATGTTTGAACAGGGAATATAAGGGTATATTGCCGGGTGAGACCATTCTTGCCAGGACAGGAAATCCGTTTCACTACTGTGGATCACATAGACGAAGGAAACATTACTATAATCACTCCTTCAAAATATGGAAAAGAGGGAAAGAAAACATTTACTTTCAACAAGGTTTTTAGCCCTCTTACAACTCAAGGTCTGTGATGCTCTATATTGCATCTTTTCCTGAATATATTATGTTCTTCTTCAGATCATTCAGTTTCTTCTTCTTCCTTTTCATTTCCTGCAGAGGAAGTATTTGCTGACACCCGGCCTTTGATTCGGTCTGTTCTTGATGGCTATAATGTGTGTATATTTGCATATGGTCAGACAGGATCTGGAAAAACTTATACCATGGTGAGTGAATAGCTTTATTCTGAAAATCATTAGTGTGATCATTGACATTCTGTTTACATATTCACGTTCTGATAATCCAGACTGGTCCGAAAGAACTTACGGAGGAATGCCTAGGTGTGAACTACAGGGCATTGAGCGACTTGTTTTTTCTGACAGAACAAAGAAAGGATGTTATCTGCTATGAAATCTCTGTCCAGATGCTGGAAATCTACAATGAGCAAGTGAGAGATCTCCTTGCTAGCGATGGCATTAACAGAAGATATCCTTCATGATATTATCTTATCTTCGTTAAAGCAATGCTTTCTTTTAGCTTTTTCCATAACAATATTTGCATTTTAAGTTGTGTGCTTAACTCATGCATACATTAGAAATCCGCAACAGTTATCAGAATGGGATTAATGTACCAGATGCAAGTCTTGTTCTTGTATCTTCACCGTCCGAAGTTGTAAACCTGATGGACGTTGGTCACAGGAATAGAGCGGTGAGTGCTACGGCATTGAATGATCGAAGCAGTCGGTCTCACAGGTGCAGCTGATGTTCTGCTAACAGCCTTTTTCCTTGGAGATTTTCAGAACTTATAGTGATCTTTTTTTTTTTTAATGGCAGCTGCCTGACGGTTCACGTTCAAGGAAGGGACCTGACATCTGGAACTATACTTCGTGGTTCCATGCACCTGGTTGATTTGGCAGGAAGTGAACGGGTCGACAAATCTGAGGTGACTGGAGACAGGTTAAAGGAAGCACAACATATTAACAAATCTCTTTCTGCTTTAGGGGATGTGATCGCATCTCTTGCTCAAAAGAATTCTCATGTTCCTTACAGAAACAGCAAACTCACACAACTGCTGCAAGATTCACTTGGTAAGTTTAACCAAAAGCCATTTGTTTTTCTTCCTCCGTTGTGATCTTCTTCTAATCATTCGACTAACCTCTGTGACCACCAGGGGGCCAGGCTAAGACCCTCATGTTCGTCCACACAAGTCCAGAGCTTGAAGCGCTTGGAGAAACGATTAGTACGCTTAAATTTGCTGAACGCGTTGCCACAGTTGAGCTTGGTGCTGCTAAAGTCAATAAAGATAGCGTTGAAGTGAAGGAGCTAAAAGAACAGGTTTCTATTCCTCAGTTACGCTGTTTATTTAGCTTGACAAGGTTCATACATGTCATCAACTGTATGTTCGTCAGGATCTGATCATAGCTGTCTTGACTGATCCGCATATGATAGATTGAACCATAATCAGTACTTTATTTCCTGATCTGTTTTCAGATTGCAAACCTCAAGGCGGCATTGGCTAGAAAGGAAGCAGGCTCGGAGCAGAATCTAATGCATTCTAGATCTAGCACTCCTGAAAGACTGAGAATCAAGTCGGGTGGACTTTCTGGTTCTCAACATAGTTGGCAGAGTAATGGAAGTAACGATAGCCGTAGGCAATCGGTGGACAATATTAGTAATCCTGAGGTATATAGATGATCTTCGTATGAATCTGTTAGCCGAATATCACACTCGGTTAAGAGTTCAGTTCGTGTTTGTGATCCACTAATTTATTTATTGGCATCCAGATGACGAGCTACTCTTCATCAATCTCAAGAAGACAAAGCTTGGATCTCAATGATCTGCGAAACAATTCACTTCCTTGGTCACCAGCTGGCATTTCTGCTCAGATTGGAAAGGAAGATGATAAAGAATCGGTTTGTGGCGAGTGGGTAGACAAGGTGATGGTAAACAGACTTGACAGTGTGATTGGAGAAGAAAATCTGCTACAACAATGGGAACTGGACAGTAGACAATTACCTGAGCCCTTTTTTCAGGGATATGCTCAGGACCCTTCCAAGATGTACCCCGAACAGCCTTATATCAACAATCATAATTACAACAAATCTCTTACAAAGAATAAGGAAAGCCAGGAACACGAAGCACAGAATCGACGTTTCGATGTCATATCTACTGATGGTTCTGACGAGCTTGAGGCGGGAACTAGCGATTTTTCCGAGCCAGACTTGCTGTGGCAATCTAACCTTCCCAGAACAAGCATCCTTCCGTACGGGGCAGGCCTTAAACCAAACAAGACCTCTAGCCATAAGGCAATTAAGAGACCTGAAACAAAGTAAGTTCCTATAACGCAACAGTTCTGAATTTCTCTCTTAACATAGAGAATGTTCTGCCAATATTAGCCATTCTTTCTTCTTTATTTTCTGCAACAGGAGCTTGATTCCATCGCTGATTCCTTCACCGCCAAGTAAACCAAATGGAGTTACTCCAGTCACCAACAAGCCGTTAAAACAGACAATTGCCGCTGATATCAAGAGGAGAACTGGCCGAGCAAAGTGAGATATCCTGCATGAGTTGCTTGCTGATGAAGGTGGCTTTTATATACGTACATCTTTTCGTTCATTTCTCTGTATTTACCATAACATCCCACCTTACAGATTTCAGTTTGTTAATGCTGGTGTCCTTTTCTGTGAATTCCATGTTATATTGTTTCTTTAAAATCAAAAAAAATCCGACAAATTTGCATCCAACATGCACATGATTTGTTTATTTTAATATTGTTCAAGTACCCGATTCAAACCCAGAAAGAAAAAGAGTTATGACGATGATAAACTTCACAAAACCCTATTGAATTCCATGATTATTTATTTATTTTATGCTACATATGCATTTTCTGGCCAGGATATAGGAGATTTTGGGTAGATCATGTGTCCCTTATCTAGATTACAGTGGAAAGTAAAAAGATACCAAACTAGTGCAAATCTTTAAAGGCAACTGGACAGGTGATCTGTCACCCTATTTTCTGTTAATGGGCAAGTTTGGAGGCATCCATTGCAGCTCAATGCCGTAATTCCATGCATTAACAGGATTTCCAGGCTTTATATCCACAACACTAGTGTAAGCAGTGCAACCTCCAATCCTGACTTTGATCCTATGTGAAGTCATTGCTGAATCTTTTAGGAAATGGCAACAAAGTGTATTTTGGCATCCAATTCCTGCTTCATTTTCCTGCTCAAACCGTCTACAAAAGCTGTTTGATGAGCAATTCAGCGGAGATAAAAGAATATCAGTAGAACAGTTAAACAGCATGACGGTGTTATGAGTAGATATATTGAAAGGCAAATTCTCATCAAGCATCAAGCCACCTAAAGCAAGGTCAGAAGAGTAGCATGCATCATTCTGTAAGGCAGGAGGGCTTATGACAAGCTTGTTAGCACTTGGGTTAATGCTAAGGATCTTATAGAAAAACCCGGCAGCCGACAGGAATTCCAGGCCGCCATTGTTACAGTAAATTCTATACCTAGGATCTCCACAGTTGTCGGCTGTACTTAGTGGGTATGGAACATCCGAAATGCCACATTTAGGACATGCATCAAAGGACGATGACGCTTTGGATATGAAGCATAACACAAGAAATATCAAAGACATTTCTGACTCTGATCTTGATATAATACAGAAACAAGATCAAGGAAAGACTCTATGAAGCAGAAATGCGAGGAGCAAGATGCCCTATTTATAACAAAAAAAAAAGGGATTATGTTAATGTCAAATAGTTGATCCAAATATAGATATATACATACACGTGTAAATAAGAAAGGGTCTAAAAGTGGGATTCTGGTACAGATGTCGAAGTATAATATAAGATGGGGTGCCGTGTGTGTTTATTAAATGAGCAGGAGCATGAACTATGAAGCTCATTAGCCAAATTGGTAGTGTGTACGGACCAATTGAGGATCGGAAACCCAATCACCTTCAAACAGACAACAATTTAACATTAAAATGCTCAAATCCCATTACGTAAAAGCTCTTAGATATTTTGCTTCTAAAATAGTAAATATTAAATGAAAATGATGATAGATTCGATTGTTAGTTTCATAAAAAAAATGAAAAGTTGGTTAATGATGATACTTAAAATAATTCACTTCACTTTGTCATAATGCACCACTGGATTATGATATATATATATATATATATATATATATATATATATTTAATATTAATCACATATAAATTGCAAAATAAAATATCGAATGCAATTCTTTGATCATTGACTTATATAAACAACTACTTAGCATTTAATTATAAATATGTATAAAATGGGTCTTTTGATAATGCTACCCACTTCAAATTAGTATCTGTTAATTTTAATTAATTGATTATATTTTCAATATCAATTTTCATGATAATTCAATAATTAATATCCAAAATCAAGATTAATTTTCACATTTAATCAAATTATTCATAGAAAATGAAAAAAATGTTTTTTTAATTAATTACTAACATATAATCTTATTTCAAAAAAAAAAAAAACAAGAAGATTTAAGATAATAGTAATTTAAAAATTATTTTCAAATAAATTAAAAATCAAATTTTTATCTTTATGATAAATTACAGTAAATCTAGGAATTATATTCTTTTTATCTTTTCAAGTAAATTGAAAATCAAAATTTTCTTTTTAATTATTGAAACCCCAGTTCATGATCAGTATGAATATATTACAGAAACTGAGAAATGCAGGAAACAAGTAATGATTCTTCTGACAATAATGGTGATATTACGGCGGCCATCAGAGACAAGAAAAACAGAAGGGCCATGTCAAAGAAGGTTCGCTTGATCTTTTCTAGTGTCTTCAACCCCAGAAAGCGAACAATGCCTAAATCTCACTCTGTGGAGGTTCAGAGAAATGATCATGGTGATGATGATGATGGGAGTGGTCGACAAGCTGGTTTAGCAGAGGGGAAAATCCTGGAAAGGAGTGAACAACCTGATGAGACAAGTGGAGATAACAAGTCAATTCCATTGATGAAACTTCTGGATATGGAAATTGAAAATCAACAGAAGGGAAATAAGGAAAAGGGAGGAAACAGAAAGAAGACTAGCATGTCGTCAGGATCAGTATCTTTATCAAAATCTTTCCACAAGAAAGGTTGCAGTTTCAGTTGCATTAGAGGCAGTGTTAAAAAGCTTGATACCAGCGGCAGTCTTAACACTAGCAATCGTAACTCAACAAACAGAACGGCTGGAATAGTGATGGGAAGACAGGGAAGTAGCCGAAGCCTGTCAAGAGTTCCATCAAGAGGACCGAGCACCAGGCAGAACGTGAAGATGGCTCATTTGATGGGAAGCGGGAAGAAATCAAGAAAGGAAGATGGTGAGGACTGTGAGACATTGATGAGTGTCGAAAGTGGAAGAAGATCGGATTGGGAAGGTACAGGTGGAGGAGTGGAGCTGTGCAAGAAGAGGATTTTAATGGGGTGGAGGTGCAGGCCATTGAACAAATCTGGCACCCTCGAGTACGATAAAGATGGGATTTTGCTGCCAGATATCATTCCATGATCATAAAGATTTAGTTGTCATGTTTTGATATTTTAATGAAGACATACTTATGGATAATTTATCAACACTTTGTATCTGCGGAATCCATAATGGGACACAATCACAATTAGAGTTTTTATTTAAAAACAGAGCAATTTATGAATACAATATGTCAATAACTGTTGGAACGAGGACATATCACTCGAGGAGAAGGGGGGAAAAATAATCAAACACCTACTGCAACATCACATTAGTATACAAGAATGAGAGAGAGTCTCTTATCATTTCATGTCCAAACTTACCTTTGATAAGGGACATCGAGGAACTGGGGCCTAAATTCTATGGCGGTAAATTACAGATGCGACCTAAGAGGTATACAATACAAGGGAGTTTCATCTCTGTAACTGATCTGGTGTATGGTTACTAGTAGTGGATGATGATGTCGTCCTTCCATTTAGAATTCCATTATCCACTGGCGGACTCGTTCCCCATTTTCCCTCCGATTCTGTGGGTTCCATTACCTTAACTGACCCATCCGTTAAACCTACAGCTAATTGGTTTGGCTCGTGAGGATGCGCAGCCACAACAAGAGGGTAGACCGATTGGCTTCTACAAATTAATGCAAACAAACAAGTGTCAGCTTGGTAAGCAGAAGTCGCTGTTTCTTTGCTAAATGGATCTTCAAGTGCACAAGAATTTGTTAGCAAGTTTGACAAAGTTCGTTATAAAGAAGAGTGGTAAAAACTCGCTCACGTACGCATTCAAGACTGCCTGCGATAAGTATGCCGATGAAGCAATGCGGCACCTTAGTCTCAAGCTATCAGCATCGAACACCCCAATGTTACCATCACAAAAAGTAGCATAGATTGATTGGCTGTTGCAGGAGTATGCCGCATAAGATATAGGTGCAGATAACGCATCCTGAGGTACCCACTGAAATGAAAAGGCAAAAGGTGCATATATCATCATGTAACATTTTTTAAAAAATGCAACTCATAAATGTTACATCCTACCTGTCTAATGCGTTCCATCTTGGATGCATCATATATTGCTAACTGGGTCTCATGAACCACCAGTAAGCGGGTCTGATCAGAATGGAACTGTACTCGGGTGTCCCCCATAGGCGCCTTTCCTGCTGGAAGGTGAATTGTAAATGATTTCCTTTTCTCCCACGTATCAATACTCCAGACACATAGCTGCAAAAGATAGCTATATATCATCCGGTATGATAAAATAAGAAAATTATGTACAGATTAGCAGGTCAAAAGCCATTCCACAATAGGAATTAGTGGGGTGTCTAATTTCATATTTCAGCTAAATTAAGAAACAATCTAAATGAGATAGCAGAGAAGAAACTTACTTGAGCATCGGCACCTGATGATACCAAAATATTAAGGTTGGTGGAAAAAGCTAAACCAGTTATCCTCTTTTGATGGCCCTTTAATTTTGATTTCACCTGGAGAAACAAAAAGAGAGAGGACTCAAATCTGGAGGCAAATATAAATCTTAGGGGAAAACCAAAATTATTTTAACCAAGTAATCACCTCATCTACTCTGACGTTGTATATATGGATGGTTGAATCTTCCATTCCAATGGCTATGATGTTATTATCTTGAGGATGGAACGCTAGGAAGGTTGAAGCAGGAGGAGGAGACATGAATGTTGTCATAACCTGCAGACAGAAAGTTCATTGTCAACACTCATAACCCCTACAAAATATTGTGAAATACGCAATATATATACCTTAAACGTCATCATGTTGAACAGCGAAACCTTCCCTCCAGCGGCTGACATTACATATGAGTCATTCTTTGAAAGTGCTATGCACGGGACTGCCTCCTCAAGATTAACACCTGTCACATCATTAGCCATATGAAGACCACTGTTTGGTTGCCAATGCTGTGGGACAACACTGGCAGTGGCCTTTAAACACTGACAACTTCAGTACTCCACTCATAAGTGCAACATATTCAAAGAAAAACAATATATAAGCTATTTTTACAAAATATTACCTTTCCGCTAGGATTCTGATCATTGCGTGTCCACTTCCAGAGCTTCTGAACACCATTTGACCCAAGTGCCAAAATGCCAACACCAGAATTTGTATATAGAAGTCTAACTACCTGGACACAAATGACACAATTTTAGCACTATTAATTGGAAGACCTTGCAATAAAATCTACACAATGAATCTCAACAAACCTTGCTGGAAGAATCTGTGCTGTCGGGCAAGGTAACTAAACGGCACTCGCCAGGATCCACAATTTCAGCCAACTGCCATGGTTTTGTTTTATCAATTACATCATCCACAATCCTGGGCTTCTCCATGCTTCTGCTCATGGGATCAACTCCATTCTTAATCAAGAAAGACAAAAATATTTATCAGTCCTTAACTAATAAAAGAACCTAACAGTAGAAGTTCACAAGAAATACTAGAAGATATAAAATTAAGCAGCAAGAACTTCCAAACGTAGCACCATGAAAACGAGCTCAATTTTGTTCACTCCATATGAAAAAGAAAATCCACATCACATGAACTGAATGCATACACTTTTAACGTTTAAATGGTCCTTTATCTCAAGCATATCTTGACTAGATATTTCTGACCACATTAAGTAATCAATAAACTACTACATTAAAGCTACTGGAAAGTAAAAAATATATATCACATCCACGAGGTGGCTTACAAGTATAGGCGAAGGTCTGACAGGAGAGCTCCTTTCCACTTTCAAATTAATTGGACTAACATTTGCAACACCAGAAGCACCAGAAACCTGTTCATTGGACAGAAATCTTAAACATTTTCAGCTTATAAATCCTTTACTGAAAAATTATCCTTATGAAAAAAAAAAAAAAAAAAAAAAGGTGTAACCTTCATAGCAGCCGATTCAAGAGGTGATCTCAACGCTTCAAAACCTGGAGTTTCTGCTGTTCTCAATGCTCTGAGACCAGCAGCGTTTGCAATTATCTTGAACCCATTGTCAGCAGTTGTAACAGCAAGAAGATTTCCTTCCTTGTTGAATCTGAGTCGAGGAAGGCTCTGGAACAATTTGTATGATTAAGCCCCTAAATATTTAATGAGCATGTATCCTAAGGAGCCACAAGATCAAACAAACTACTAACCAATAGTCCACCATCTGCATCAATGCTCGTAAGTACATTGGTATTATCCATATCCCAATACTTTATTTGTCCATCTTCACCAGCAGCCAAGAAGTGGTTTTGTGTAGTATCGAACTGCACAACACCTGCTGTCGATTTCTTTCTAAAACCAGTATAATGTCTCTTTATTGCTCCCTCACTTTCATTCCATTCAACCAGAAAAGACTCTCCATCTTTGCTTGTTCCACAAGAGAATAATCTGAATGAAGCAAGGAAAAAGAACAAAAATTTTGTTAAAAGATATTAAAAAAAGGAAACAAGAAAAAAAGAAATGGAACAATTCAACATTAAAAGAAAATCATGGAATAAATTTATATATGATCTTACCTACTACCATCAGCACTATAAAGCATCGTAGTGCACCAACGACCTGGGGCATCGTAATCTACTCTAGATCCCATATTATCATACAACCAAGCCTTTATTTTTCCATCAATAGCAGTCGAGAATATGAACTGGAAGTCGACAAAGAGACAGCCAATGTGATTGAAAACCTCTTTCACTCACAAGTAACTTATGATAGTAGTTGACATTACAGTATCAATATCATTGAAGCAATCTAATAAATAAGAAATCTAACATTGATTGTTGATGTTATCATAAAAAAATGGTAGCAATACATGAAGTGCCTGAAAGTTAATGAGGTAATAGTTTCCCATAAAAACAACTTAGGATTATAGATGCAAATCAAATTAACATTGTTGCTAAAAAATACTAGAATTGAAAATGAAAGTGTTAGTAAAAGTAAAAGGAAATAACAAAGTTCATTTTTTATGTAATGTACCTGGATGTTCTCTTTGTGGTGAGGACATATAGAATAAACCGGAGCATCATGGCCTTCAAAATTAAATAGTTTCCGTCCCCCCAAGTCCCACACCTATTTCACATCTCACGTTAGATACAATAAAAATTCAATCAATCCTTTGATGAAATTTAATTTCATACCTTTATTAGCTTATCATCTCCACAGGTTACCACACACAGTTGTTTGTTGGGATGAGCAAAAGCCAAGTCATTAACACCTCCAATGTGCGCATCAATCTATCATGAATAGGAAGGCATGTTAATGCTACAATTACAAAATCCTAATATGATGCGAGTACTAACTCACCTCTAATTGTTGGCGAAGATCACTTGACCCAGTATAAGTATACAAGTGAACCAAATGCTTATTGAATGCAGCCCCTATACAAAAAAGAGGGAAATGTAAGCTAAAAAAACCCCTCATATAGCTAATGATTTGATGAAGTGTACATACCCACAAGACTTCCGTCAGGATTCCAGGTAACACGATTGACAGAAATAGGTGCATCTTTACCAAAGGAAGCCTGCAAGAACCTTTTCAATATGAGGATTTGAAACTGCTCTAGACTTTAAAGTCCCCAAGCAAATTGAAAAGAAGAATGTAGGACAAATACCATGTTATGACAAATCATTCTTTTGAAACTTGTTTACCGTCCACAAGGTTAAAAATATGATATTGATAACAGACATGAAATTGATATCATCAAATAATAGTGACAATAACACACAACCTGAAATTGCAATGAACAGGCTGCCATTTCCCAAACCTTGAAGGGCTTTGAAACCAATCTCTCCCGTTGCACAAGTTCCCACAGTGTAACTTCACCATTAGCAGAACCAACTGGCCAGGTGAAAACTATTCATCAGAGAGTGGTCTTGAAAACAATCCAAGGAAAAAGGTTGCTAACAAATTTGGGAAACTATCCCATGTGGGTGGATTTTAAAAATATTAAACATTTATAATGTAAAAGGCAAATAGATATAAAGATTTGTAATTTAAAACACAAACCCATTAACTTATGTTAAACTAATAGTTAGAACAAAATAAGATTTGATAATAACCCATTCAATAATCTTCTCATGTATATTCTTGGGCTCATTCAAAAAGTTATCAAAGATGATCATCATACCAAGAAGCAATGTTTGGTGAGAAGGATGAAAATCCATGCTTGTGACAGCTGAACCTTGATGCATAGCTAAAGCTACAGTCCTCGGCAGGTCATCCAAGGACCAAGATGCCTGCTGCCGTGATGTTGGATATGTAACCTGAAATATAAAGTAAAGAAAGACTCCCTAAAACTAATGATGAAACAAAGATTCAAACCATTGGCAAAGGAAATGATAAAAAAGAACTAATATTACACAGGTGTGCCCCAAACAAAATTATAAAATCATAAAGTGGAAAAATATTAATAAAAAATTTACCTCCTCAACAGATTGGGCAGGTCGAAGTCGTTTCATCAATTGTTCATGATCAGGACTCTGATAATCAACCATTCCTGGGGTGGTTGGCGGTGTCCTTGGCCTTTTCAAAACTGAAACTGAAGAGGTATAAAGGTTTATTAAATAAAACTTAAATTCATTCTTCAGTGATCACATCAACAATTGTACAGAGAACTAAATTTGCAAACATGAAATCTTATTCTTCTTTTTCATTGCCCTTTCAGATCTATCTGCATCTTCAAATAAAGATCTACTGATTTAAATGGAAATTCTACTGAACTAACTGCAAACCTTGGTTTTGTGGAACTGGTATCGATGATGCAGTGACAACAGCTGCCTGAACAGAGGAAGAAGCAGAAGCATTTGCCATCCATCCAGCTAAGGCACCAGCATTAGCAGCTGCTGCAGTGGGCGGAAAGGGCTACAGGAAAATTGTAAACAGAATATTCAATATCCTGTACTTGGGGCTAAAGCCTGCACTACACAAGATGAGATTTACATACACCATGTGCCCCAAGTGATGGATAAGCAGAAGGCTTTGCAACGGCAGCAACTGGAAGATTGACAGGTGCAGGAACAAGAGGACCATTTGAAGGTGAACATGTATGGTCTGTGAACAGGGTCTTAATGTCTGGATTTGGTCTTGGATTCTTGCATAACTGGTGCTGCCAGTTTAAACTGCAACGAACAAGTAGTCACTTATGGTATAAAAAGTGCAGAAATGCAATTAGAAGTATGCAGTTTTTTTGATTAACAATGACCAAACCCAATGTTGATATAACAGAAACAATAACAATTAATTTCTGCATCCTGTAAAAGCTTTACCTTTGATTAATTAGAGTCCTCAGCCTTGATGACTTCAAAGTAGGAAATACAAGCTTATCACGGAAAAGAGGATTTGCTTCTATAAGCTTTTTTAGCTCTATCAACATTATGCTTCGAGCTGTTTTAGTATCCCCATATTTAGACAGTTGCTCATTTTCTCTGTTTCATAACCAGCATAAAATACGATATTTTGATCAAATTAAGCACTTTATTGATTCTAATAACACCATAACTGTAACCTATACTGAACACAAGCTCTGCTTATTGGTTGGTAAAAAAATGAAGAAGGCATGGAGAAATTACTATCATGTTGGCAAATTAGCTTCTCAATAGTCTATAGATGATACAGTTGAGCACACCAGAGTTAAGGATTGTATTTTTATTATCAAGCAGACAGATTTTAAGGTCCAGTATTCTGTTATCAACAATCACGCAGAAATAAAACTGATTAAGAAGTGAAATAATCTCTATATTCACTTTGGCTAGATAGATAATCAAATATAACTTCCATGATAGAAAATTACCTGAAATTGCTAAGAGTTAGGAGCTGCGTGATTTCCTTGTACAGTTCCTCATTAAATGTGGAGAATACTTTTAAATCATTCACCAAAATCTCAACAGCCTTTGCTTTATCTTGCCTATAACAATTAAGGAGATGATATAATAAGATTCTTACAAAACAGGCAGAAAATATATGAAAGCATCATAAACATAAATCAAGTTATGAATCAAGGTTCAACACACCTATCAAGTGCTTCAAGATACTTTTGTTTCCTGATTTCAAAGAATATCTTCATGGAGTATCTGTTATCATCAACTTTTGTAAATCCTGACAAGTACTTTTCAACTTCTTCCCAATCTCCAGCCTGAACCTTCTCCTCAAAATATTTCATGTTGAAGTAAAATCCTGAGTCTTTCTCAAGTCTAAAGAAAAAGAAACGAGCAAGCTTTACCAATCCATTTGACTTGACATTAGGACTAAGTTGAGTTGAATCAATTTTATCCAATCCATTAACTGGAAATTCAAATATGCTATAAGCCTTAATTTACTTCTAAATGTGCGAGCCCGAAAAACAACAAATCCCTTGATCAACAAACAGAACTGAAACATCTTGCTTAGTTACAGAGCTTTCCTAGTTCGAAACCTAGTATCAGTTTCTCTTGTACACCCCATATTTGGATTCTGTCTCGCATTTGCAACATTGTACCAAGTGTTAATTTTGCAGAATCTCATTTCAAATGCAATTATCACATCAACCGAGCATACAAAAGTACAACATGACATTAAAATTTTCAAACTAAACAAGAAACATGACTCAAAACTTTTACTTATAACACTGCCATCACGGAACAAAAACGTCAAACAAACAATATTTTCAGAATAATTAATGCCATTGATCTCAAACTAAGCTTAAGTACAACAATACAACATTTATATTGATTGAAACAGGGAAACAGAAAAACAACAAAGTTAACAACTCTTTCAAAATCTCTCCTTAATTAGCTCCTCTTACTTTTCCTAGATCTCCAACCAAAAAAAAAAAAGAGACAATCCACCTTAAAAAGATTCTTCATATGATAATTAAATTTAAAACAAAGGAATACACAACTAAACCTTAGACAATAGCTTCAAAAATTTGAAAAAAAGAGGGGGAAAAAAAGATGAGGAGTTACTTATGCACAGAATCCATAAATTTCTCTTCTTCAAGGAACTGAAGTATGAGAAACACCAGTTCTCTGCTTAAGGACGACATCTTTCTTCAGCTCGACAACCGACAAAGCTAAACGATCCAGAGACCAAAACACTATAATAATTTTCCTCAAGGAGAATAAGAGACGCAAAGCTTTCTCTTCAAAACAGATAAATAAGCATAAACTAATCTGTAATCAGCACGAATCTGAGCCTAATTGGTGAAATTTTGAAGCCTTTCCCAGCTTAATCTCAGCTCGAAATTCGAGGACTTCTAGGGTTTTCAAAGGCTGCTTTGAAGAGAGAGAAGAAGAAGATAAACAAGAAAGAGAGACTTCTCGCTATCTTCGATGCGGTGTACAGATGAGAGGTCTTTCATTTATACTGACCTATCAGTGATAGACTGCATTAGATATTGATAAGCAGGTTGAGCTATATGATGTAATTCCTGCTTATCATGTGATAGATAGATCTGCATATCAAAATGTTGTAGCGGATTCGAAACCACATATTCAAATTTAGTGAATATTCGTTACACACGTCCAGTCGGGCCCCCGGGTACTGTCGCTTTCGCTTTTCTGTTATTTCTCGTCATATCATCCAATATCTCACGATATGTCGACACTTGCGATTGCGTTTATTGCACGGCCGATTCCTTAGCGCGTAAATTTTATATGCGGCGCCGTCTTATTCGCGAGAAGGTCGTCAATTAAAAAGATTTAATGAGAGCATGAATTTTGACGTAAAATTACATAATATTAATACATGATAAATATTTATAAACAATGACAATGTTGTTTTAATTATGTAATCTCTTCTAGGGTTCGACTTATTCAATTAAGATATATTTTTTCGATATAAATTAATTTTAATTTAATTATTAAAATTAATGAGGTATGGATTGGAATTTTTTGCAATTAATGGTGTTAGCCACAAGTAGAGCAAACTTGAGCATGGGCCGCTAATTTTTAATCCGGTGAAGGCACCCATCCAAACTTACAGTTTTTTAATCCCAAGTGCCGGACCACATTTGTCAATGGCATTGCGTGCAGGACACGAGTTTCTCGGGAGAAGTAGTATACCGGGGAAGAAAAAATCACGAGAAATTGGAAGGGTTCATGAAATTTTTCAAAAAAAAAAAAGCCATTTATAGGGAACACGAAGTGGAGAAGTGTCATTCAAGTGGGGGCCCACAATTGTAAGAACTACGGGTTCTAGATGTTCACAATCACTTTTCCACACATTCCACAAGGCGCGTCGTCGTCTTCCATCCCAATGCCTACTCTATTCAACTGCTTCCTCCTCCTCCCCCCAACGCCCTTCTTTCCTAACCGCAATTTTCAATCATTGAAATTAATTACTTCTTTAAAAAATAAAATAATAATTTTATTTTCTTCTTATTAACTAATTAAAAATTAACATTCCATTTCGTTTAAATTATTTAAAATTAAAAATTTTATAAAATATTTACATTTAATAAAATATCTTATTCAATTATAAAATTAAGCATGAAATCTATATATTTAGATATATTATTTTATTAATTTTTAAATATTTTAAATTCAATATATGTTTTAAAATTTTATAAATTAAATAAATTTTAATTCATTTGTGAATATGATCTTACAATTATAATTAAAAATTGTTATAATTAATGGGTCAATTAAAAATAGAATAAAATAAAAAGTATTTATTTGGTTTTTTATTTTATTTTATAAATAAATTTTGAACTTATATGTACATAAAAAAAAAAAACCCAACTTTCTCGGCTTTCAACTGGTTCGTCTCCTTCTTCCAGGTACCAACGCCCACCTTCTACCCTCTCTCCCTCTCTAGATTTTCTCTCTCAAATTCGGTATGACCTGAGCAAGAACCGAAGCAAAACGAATTCAAGCGTCTTGGGGATTTTGTTTATGATGAGATTTGATTTGATATGATATAGCTGTGTGATTAAAGAAAGAATCTTGATAATGACACTCATCGGGCAATTAGAAATAGCAGTTTAAGAGCTGGATGGTTGGTCTTCTGCTCGTGTCTGGGAAGGGGAGGAAAGGTTAGCTCTAAGAATTAATTAAATATTCTTTCTTTCTAGCAAATACTATTTTCGTGCAAAGTTCAGGTGAAAGGATTTTCGGCCCAGAAGCTACAATCCCACCAAAGGCCCAAAGCTAGAATTACTCCTCCCTCCCTCCCTCCCTTCCCGTTTTTCTTGGCTTCTTTCCCCCTTTTCAATTGTAAAATTATTTGCACGTTGGGTGCGTCCGAATTGATTTTAAGATAGTGATTGACTGGTTCACTTAATGGAGTTTCCGGCAATTAAACATGGGCAGTTGGTAACTTTACAAGATTTGCAGGCTTCTTCTCCTTTCTTTAAGCAAGGCTCGTCGATTAGAGTCACCGGAAAGTACGTTTTCTTTTTCTTTTTGTTAATTATCAGTTTAACTGCGCATCTTTTAGATAAGAGTGATTTGCATAAAAGAAACATGGAAGTGGAAACTGTAGCAGCAATTGTGATGGCTTGATATTGGTGTTGCTGGGTGATTATATGCTTCCAATTTTATAGGACTTGCTGTAAGGAATGGATTCTTAGGTTTTATATGGTGATAGTTGTAGCTTAAAAGTGATGGCTAGGTCCTATAAGAAAGAGGACACTATCCCAACTAAGTTGAGGAATTCTATGTTTATCATTTGGCTGCAACATAGGAAGAGTTCATCCCTATGGATTATCATAATTTATCGAGTAATTTACATTCATAGTCCCCTAAACAAGATTACCTTTCCCATTAAAGTGTTTGAACTTCCAATTTGTTTAGCTATTAGGAAATTTAAATGATATACCATACAAATGGATCCCTCGAAAGTAAAGATCATACCGTAATATTTCAGAACCTATGGGATTAGGGTCTGGTAAGTATGTGAAGTAACGTTGTTGTTGTGTGTAGTTATTTTGTGCTTTGATTCACAGATATATGCTATTGTAGTTAAGGGATGGCTTCTTTGTTTTGTTTCTTCCATATTTTGTAACCAAAGATGCTTCAAGTTTATGTATGTAAAAGGATGTAATTTTGTTTTCTGAGGATGTCGTTTTCACTGCAACCATGGTAAAGTGATTACTCTTGTGCTCATATACTCCATAAAGCTCATGGCGTATTTATGTTGGTGGCATACAGCCATGTGAACCCCTGCTGAAATCCAATACATTCAATCTTCCTGCCGGTTAGCATTGTGGTAGCTTAATCTAGTCTCGGATGAACACTTCAGTGTTGGTATCACTCACAACCCCATTCATTTGCAGTATGATGATATGATGATTGACTTTGATCCCACTTGATACGGACTTGAGAGAAAAAACTAGTTACTGAATTCAAGTTCACGTAAACACCCTTTTGAAATCCATACCTCCCATGTACCATTCAAGTTTCAGGCTTTACTATTAGGTTATTAGCAGTATCATGTGCAGGTATTCAAGTTTCTGGTGACATTTTGTTCTGGAATTCAATCTGTTTTTCTGGACAGGCTTCAAGAATATGTTGTGGAGACAGCCATAGCTGTAGTAGCTGATGGAAATGCCATGTTGAAGGTTGACACCCAGCATTTGAGGGACCTTAACTTTAGAATCGGATCTGTCTACCAATTCATCGGGGAACTTGTTATTGAACCTGGAGACAAGGCAAGAGATTGATTTAGCTTAAACACCTTTGCGTCTCTTTCATTCCAATTCATTGTTGAGACAAATGGCATTTATGCATGGTTTCAGGCAATCTTGGAAGCACGTGTTGGCAGGAATGTCGATGGCATTGACCTCGGCCTGTATAATCAGTCCTTACAGCTGTTAAGACAGTTCCAAGCTGACCACAGAACAAGTTGAACAATTTGATGGAGACCAAGTTGAAATCAGACAGAAAAATGGCTGTTCAAAACTCTAGATTTTTCATTAACCTTTTGAACTCTGGATTTGTCTTTCCACATACGCCACTGTCATTGGGCATGTCTTTTCTAGTCCACACCTACCAAATGGAAAGGAGGGAAAGAAAAAAAAAATTGAAAACCCTTCTCTCCATTTCATTTGATGCCCGTTCATGCAAGTTCTTACGGGTGCACCGCCCCACATGTGATTGTCATGGCTACGTATCCGTGTTTTAGCAGTTAAGAGTTCACGTAAAAGCATCTGTATTAATATTTATTAATTATTATTTTTATATTAATAAATAATAATAATCATATGTTAATAAATGTAAAATTAAAAAATATTTGATATTTAACTAAAATTAATATATATTATTATATTATTGATATTAAAGTTAAAGATTTGTTTGTATTTACATTAATTTTTTTTATTCATAAGAGATAGTATAATTATTTTATGTTTATTATTTATTTATGTAATTTTAGATATAATAAGAAAATATCTTTTCTCTAGTTTAATGATAAAATTATGAGATATATTTGAATAAAATATTAATAAAATAAAAAAGAAATAATAAATAGGAAGAAGGGGTGGAACTCGGTAGGAAAGAGCCTTACTAGATGGTTTAACAACCAACCAACATATGGTACATTCTTAGGGCATTAATGTTACCGACAACGGCTCCAAAAAAAAAACAAAAGAAAGCCACGGGGTGGGTCCCAGGTTATGATACTCGTGATGTCTGGTTCAATCAACTCATGATGCTGTAGCTAGCTGTTACGCACGGGACCACCTGATCCTGACTCAGACATACCATTATTATGCAAAGAATCCGTATCTCCACTGTAAAGATATCATCAGTATTTGCCTTTCTTTACATAACCCACAGAAAGAACATAATTAAAATGGTGAAAATGAACAGAAGAAAGGCCGGTTTGAAAGTGTAAAATGACAAGAATGAGACAAATATCAGAGTGATG
This sequence comes from Dalechampia spathulata, assembly GCA_948192965.1. Lineage (NCBI taxonomy): Eukaryota > Viridiplantae > Streptophyta > Magnoliopsida > Malpighiales > Euphorbiaceae > Dalechampia > Dalechampia spathulata. The sequence goes on from CANYBF012170961.1 coordinate 171,605, forward strand.
AATAGGGAAGTAGTCACAGGCAATGGAATGGAAGGTAAGCAAGCAAGAAACACGTGGGAAGCAACTATAAAAGAGACAGCAGCCCAACTCCTTTTGCTGGAAATGGGTGCCGGAATTTCTCCTCCACATGTTCCAGTTTTTGCTTTGACCATTTCCCTCCACCACATCGTTACCTTTTTCGATTTATTAATAATATAATAACATATATCAATTTTTATTAAATATTAAATATTAATTAAATTCCGACCATACAACATTTAACTGCTAAATTACTATCATTCATGACGAAATTATATTCTAGAAAGAAAATGATGTTTCCATTATAAAAATTTAATATCGAAGATATACATGCAAAAAAGAATTAAATAAGATTAATAATATATATAAATAAATAAACAATTATATTGTGAAGGGGAAAATGAACGATTGGAAAAGGGCAATAAAGTAATATTATTATATGGAAAGGAATCTAGAGATGATATGATTAACTAAGAGACGGATTATATAATTGGGTAAGAAACAAATCAAACATAATTATTAAATGAATTCAAAGTAGATGAGGTCGGTCCATAAAAGGAGCCTTTGGCCATTACATCGCCATGTGTGAGGCTCGTAAATCATATGCTTGATACCATCATTTTATTTATACACACATATCATCATCACCATCATCATCTTCTATCAAATCAGTAGTAATGTTTTTATGATCTTAATTTTTAGTTTCATTATATCTTTAATTAATTGAATCAAACCGAAAACTTCCAAAATCATATCATTTCATTACTCGATTTTTTATTTTTCAGTTTTTATATTTCATTCAATTTCAATTTAATTTAATTTAATTTAATAGAATTATCATTTATTTTCAAATTTGGCTTCAGTTTGAACCCTTTTTTTTCTTACTACAAATTAGTATCAAATTTGAATTATAATTGCACTTGATAACAACTTTTCAAATATTATCTATTGTTTTTAATTAAATGAAAACATTATTTTTTTTTATTTATTCAATAAAATCATAATTTTGATATCAAATTTTAGAAGTGAAGTTTTGTGAAAAACCACATTAGCTTATATTTGATTTATATTTTTACTATTTTAAATTAAATAATTGATCAAAATATTTATTTTAATATATATTTTTATTGAAAAATTATAATATAGATCTAATTTACTATATAAAATTATGAATATATCAATAATATAATAACACATTTTATTAATTACCATGTATACATTGATTTTATATCAAAATATAATTATCATTTATTATTAATTAATAAATATACAATATTTAATAAAAAGGGATATTTACAATATTATTAATAAATTTAATTTTTTTTAATAATGATTTGCAATATAGAGTAGTGAAGGCTAAGAGTGTAAACGAGCAGAGAGCTTTTCATGAATTAATTATAATTTTATTTGATAAAAGTTCATTTAATAAATGAATCGAGCTCAAGTTAAATAATATTTATTTCATTTAAACTCGTGAGCTAGTTCGATAAGAAGCTCGAAACTCGTGAGCTAGCTCATTAACTTATTTAGAAAAATTTAATTTCAGATATATAATCTATAAATTTATAATCATATAAATGTATAAAATACTTTTTAATTTGATTATTGATATAAATTATAAATATTTATAAAATATAATACTTTTATTAATAATTTGTTATTTTTTAAATAAAAAATAAAAAATAAAAAATAATTTATATTGATTAAATTTAATTAAACTTGCAATACATCAAAAATTTTGAAAAGCTTGATTCGAAGTCAACTTGATTATAAATGAATTAAGTTCAAATAAGATAAAAGTTTGGTTTGACTTGATTCATTTACACCCCGGTAAAAGGTTCAAGCTTTGTAATTTATGATTATAATTTTATTTTAAATATAAATATGTATAAATAACTAGTAATTAAATACTAAATAATAATGAGGTAGTTTAAGATTGGGTCATACAAATAGCAAAGGCAATTGAATTAAAAAAAAAAAGTTATAAAAGGTTGAAACGTAACATTATATATTTTATATATCATAGTCATATGGTTGGTGTTATTGGTACCAAAAGGTGATGACCTCATCCCAGGGGCTCCACAGCTCGACCCGACGAGCATCGTGAGGGAAGGTAAATTATGGTATCCAACGGTCTCTTAGACGGGGATCAAGGTCTTGGTGCCCACAAGAAGTCTACCCAGAGGGCGTTACTCCCACACTGGGGCTGCCAAGACTCGAACCGTGGCTTCTTGATACCAACATCACGTCCGAGTACCAACTGGACTACACCCATGCGGGTATATAACTCCAACACCCATAGTTGGTGTTATATATAAAAAAAGTGGGTGTTTTTATAATTATTATATGATGTAGTGGAATATTATTATTTAAATGAAGAACATCCCCAAAACAACTGGACATGGTCAAGCAGTTCTTTTCATATCAAATCTGTTGGAATGGGGTCTTCAGATTTTGTAGTTTCCCAAAATTTATTATTATTATTATTATTATTATTATTAATCTGTAAACAAGTTCAAATCATTACTGAGCATGGTTGAAAATTTGAAGGAAGAAATGTAATCTTTGGATGAAATGATTTATTATAATGATTGATAATTTTCTATGATAATTTAATGATCAAAATTAAATATTCATTAAATATAAAAAAAATTAACACATGGGAAGTGGATTTTCAGAATGATTCTTATTTTTTTTTTGAAATATATAATAATTATTTTTATTGCATGTTATTAGTTTAGCTAAATAATAACTTAATAATTAAAATATTAATTTAATAACTATATATTCAGCCATGCAACAATTATTTAGACACTCAATCACTAGTCAAAATAACTGAAATCAAACTTTAGTTCCCATTTGCATTACAATTAAATTCCACCAAAAATATTAAAAATAATATCATCTAATTAATATATAAATTAATTTAAATAAATATTTATTAAAAATTATATTAAAAAAATATGAAAAGAATAAATTCTTACATAAACTTTATATACCATCATATATATATTTTATAAAAATTCATCAATAATATAATAATATTTATATAAATTTAATATATCATGTATTATTATTAATCTATAAATACAACGAAATATATTATAAAAATAATTTATTATATAATGTAAAATTATGAATTTATAAATAATATATGTATTATTTATATTGTTGAAAACTGAAGGAGAGGAAATTGATAAAGTTGAAAACTGAAGGAGAGGAAAGAGAGACAAAAAGGGGAAGTCATTTTGGTTAAAAAGGAAACCTTGGAGAGCAGAAAGAGTTAGAATGTATGGAATAAAGCTTAAGAGCCTGCTTTTCCCATCCCATGTTCTTTGTTATCTTCTCCAAATCCAATGATTATATAAGTAATGAATTTCACTACCCAACAAAATATCTAGACACACAAACTTCTCTTCCTTCTCTTTATTTTCTCATCGTTATGGACTCTGATTTATCTCCATTCTTTCTCTCCCTTGGGTTCTCAGATTACCTTCTCAAGCTTCTTCTTGCTTCATGCTCCGCTTCATGATGTCATCTTTCTTGCAAAGTCCTCAGCCTTTTGTTTTCTGATATTTTTCCTGTCATCATCTTCATAAGGTTTTGTTTCTGTCCTTCTCTTGCTTTTCATTTATGTGAATTGTGCGTGTTAGGTAGCTTAAATGAGCTTTCTTGGCAAAATTTCATCTGGGTGGTGTTTGGTTTCTTGGAAAGTAAATGGGTATAAAGAAAATGAGATTTTGAATCATTCATGTGAGTTCATGTTCATGCAAGCTTAATATATGATTAGAAAATCGTAAGAGTTCACTTCAAAGAGCTAAAACAACAGTCTGTATAGAGTTTTCTTGATGCAAAAAATCAACTGCTTGCGAAGAGAAAAGCTTTCGAGACAATTTTATGATTAAGTTGAAGTTCAGATTTTACCACTGTATTTTCCTGGATTTTCTGGGAAAATATCAAAAGGGTCAACCTATATTAGATTGCTTAGTAGATGCTAGAAAGGATTGACGAAAACGATACGATTTTTTTGTAGATTGACTATCTTAATTTACAGCCAAGGAAATTAGTTGTAGTAGGTATGTTTTTATCTGTGTTTCTTTTTGAATCTGTTTCTTTAGCTGCCAATAGCCACATTTTCTCAGCAACCAAACAAGAAACATTAATCTGGTGTGACTGCTCATTTTTCTTTCTTTTTTCTTTTTATTTAAAGAACTTTTTTTTTCTTTTTTCTCTTGGCATTTCTTGCAAAATTCTAAATGTACCGTTTGAATTCCTTGTCAGATCTGAATATTCTCTGCGATGTATTCCAGATTTACAGTTTTTGGTTTTTACTGTCAATACATTACAAGATTCTTATTTTTCTGAGTCAGATCATGTCTTGTTTTATATTCACTGTATACTTTAACCACCATTTTGGTTCTATGTGGAAAAGGATTTCAAGTAAAAAACTGCAAATGGGCTTCATTTCTTTTGATTATTTTATCATTTTTTTGGTTCATTTCCCCATCATTCTTGCACTTTGTTGGTGACATTGTTATTTATCCATGAATGTTCCAGGTATTTGAATCTGCAAAACAGCAGGACCACATTACCGTATTCTGGGAGTCAAGTGTTCGATTGACAGCATTTGAAATGGGGCATTTATCCTCCATGTTCAATGGATTGGTAAGGTCTCTTGCAATAAGAAAATGGAAGAACGACGGACACTGTGATGGTAGAGAAGCAGCAGATGCAATGGTCAAAGAAGCAAAGAAGAATGACTTGATATTGCGATCTTCTGGCACTGTAAATGTCGATGGTTCGAAGAATTTTGCCTCTGGTTTTTCAAAGAGAGGCGAGAAAGGAATAAATCAGGATTGCTTCATTGTATGGGATGAATTTGGATGCCAAGAAGACATGATGTTTTGCGGGATATTTGATGGACATGGTCCATGGGGCCATTTCGTGGCAAAGAAAGTACGAGAATGGATGCCATCATCTTTGCTGCGTAATTGGCAGGAGACTCTTGCTCATCTTTCACTCGATCCTGATATTGATTTGGATTCAAATAAAAAGCATCAAAGGTTTCATATATGGAAACATTCCTATACCAAGGCTTGTGCTGCTGTTGATCATGAGTTGGAGCAGCTCCGTAAGATTGATACTTTCCACAGCGGAACAACTGCCTTGACAATTGTCCGACAGGTAAGCTCGATGACATTTCAGGATGTAATAATATTCTCCTCTGCGATGATCTGATAATAACTTGGTACATGGTCAAGAAGGATTCATTGGAATAATCTTGAAGTTTCTGTTTGTCAGGGCGAGCTTATTTATATAGCAAATGTTGGCGACTCTCGTGCTGTATTGGCTACCGCTTCCGATGATGGAAATTTGGTACCTGTTCAGCTTACCATCGATTTCAAGCCCAGTCTACCTCGTTAGTTCCTTTCCATGTTCATCCATCCATAAAGGAAAAATTAACCATGTCGTTTCTTACGGTAATGTTGGGTGTTTTTGGCAGAGGAGAATGAACGGATACTTCAGTCCGAGGGACGGGTGTTCTGTCTGGAAGACGAGCCAGGGGTGCACAGGATTTGGCTACCGGATCAGGAATCGCCTGGATTAGCAATGTCGAGAGCTTTCGGAGATTACTGTGTTAAGGATTTTGGAGTTATTTCTGAGCCTGATGTGACTCAGAGGCATATAACCAGCAGCGACCAGTTTGTCGTACTGGCAACTGATGGGGTAAGTATAATGCATTAAATGGCTAATAGCAGGAGCTTCTGGAATTCTGATACTAAAAGCTTGTCAAATTATTGATAGAGCGTGATGGTAATTACAGTTCCCCATGATTGTTTAGGTATGGGATGTGGTTTCGAATCAAGAAGCGGTGGACATTGTATCGTCAGAGCCAGACAGGGCAAAAGCAGCTAAGCGTCTGGTGGAATCTGCAGTTCATGGGTGGAAACGAAAGAGGAAGGGGATTGCAATGGATGACATATCCGCCATTTGCCTTTTCTTACATCCCTACCCCTTAGAACCATGTTAGTTACAGCATCAAAACGGTGATTAGAATGTGTAAATGAGCAAGGTAGTTGCTCCCATTGCTTATGCCAAATTCTCAAATTTCGTCGTTGGAAAGGGTTCGTCTCACTGCTAACGCACCATATCATCTAATCTTCTACTCGGTCTCCGACTGATCGGTCTTGCCCAATCCAGCCCAGCAAGAGACCACCAATAACAGTCCGGAAACACGTAAGCACATTATAGACTACAAATAACTGATTCTCCAGTTTCAGAAAAACGACTCAGCTGACGCTCCAGTTCCGACATTGACAGTGAACCTTGGCAAGAGCAGCCATATAATCATCAGACCTGCAATTGCCAATGCATAATAGCTAGGTTGATCATACTATACGTGTCTAGAAAATGTTTAAACGTAAAACAAGCTCAGATTCATACCCTTGTCCGTAAGGACACCTACATGCAGCAACTATATGAACTTTGGCAGCTTCTGGTTCATTCTGTTAAGGTTGAACTTGTCGGCATTTATAGCAATGCTTAAAATGGGGTTCAAGAAAAAGGAATATAAGAGGAGAACAGACCTGAGATTCATGATATAGCCCAGCATAGAGAGAAGCATAGAAATACTCATTCTCCAGGCCATTTGAAAATGCGGTGACAAGCTAGATAAAACAGTCAATCGTATAAGCAGGACACAATTCTATGGAGAAATGCAAGCATAGAGGAAAGTCGAAAGTTGGGTGCAAAATAGAAATAACTAGAAAGGAGGCTATTGAATTTCAGACTTATAGCCAAGGAATGTTTGCAGACCAGTATTCACCTTTTCTGGATCACCACCATCTCTAAACATTCTATAAGCTTCGCGCATGACAGGTCTTGGATCTCTGCGGACCTGCATTCATGTAGTATCAAATAATAGAACAGATTCTAACGATATTTTCAGACTTAAAACAAGTGAAAATGGATGGAGCATGTATGAAATTCAATGGCAGATGTCCAGAACACTTGTACTTAATCTTGGTCACACGCTATAAATGTACAAGCCCGCTTCTTTCTACCATGCCAAATGTCATGCCTGGGAATGCTTGACCAACATACCTCGAGAAATCTCTTCCTCGCTTCATCAACTCCGTACAATTGAGCTTCACAGAGAAAGCACCATATTGTCTCCTCGGTATCATTTGGATTTTGTGCAACATCTACCCGAAACTGCTCTGCTCCTTCTTCAAACCTAGTCACAGGAAGTGCTCTCGTAAATCTCTTGAAAGCTTATCAGCAACTCAGAAAACTAGACAACTTATTTTCCGTTTGGTTACCAAGAAAACTGAATGGAACCTAGTAGAAAGAAAAATCATAGCATTTTCCTTAATGATGTGCACCTGTCAAGATAATAGAGTGATACGCCCCTCTGCCAAAGATCTAAATCCAAGCACCGGATAGTCGCATCATTATACAGATGTGAAGAACAACATTTTTAATAAACCACAGAACCAGCTAACAGAAACTAGTGTTGAAACCTACAAGCCTTTTGACGAGGATCCATCTCCATTGCTTTATCGAATTCCGCTAAAGACCCCAAAACATCACCCTGAAGAGAAACAAAACATCAGAGAATTTTGAACCTGACTCAAAACATTAATATATGAGTGAAGAGCGCAGTTCAATTCAAGCACAATCATGTCATCGGTTGTCATGATTTCGTTTATATGAAACCGACCTGTCTAAAGAGGAGCATTCCCCGTCTAACAGCTAAAACGGCTTCACGGGCATTGTTGTTGCCGCCAGTTATGGCGTCCCAGATGCCAGAAACAGCAGGAAGCAACACTCTTCTTGACAAAAGTGGTAATGGGTATTGAAGACTCTGAATTTTTGCAGGATTGCTTAAAAAATGTGATTTTGAGCGGGTTTTGAGTGAAAATGGAAGTGAAAAATTAGGATACAAGAAACTGGAGGAGGATGCAAATACTGCGGGCTTTGAGAATTGGGTTGTTGCCATTACATGAAAGAAGCTTAAACTGAGATGTGCAGATTAATTTTAATGCAGAAAGATAGAAAGTCTCTGGTTACGAACGCCCCTCAGGTAACGGCGTCGTTCTACTCGGGAAGCGGTATATGTGAACCACGCCATCAGACGGATGGCATTTATGTGTCAGCCGTCGTTCCACGTGGCAGATCCGTTTTCATCTTCCTTCTCCAAGCGGACTGGCCACTTCAACGATCGGACACAAATAAATCTTACAACTTGCCAGTCGCAAACGGATAGAACTTAGTCTTTGTTCATCATTTAATCACAGTTGAAGTTATTCTTTCATGTTTCTGATTAAATTTACTTATTTAATTCAAACAATTCAGATCTTTTGAAAGTTTATATGAAAGATTATTAGTTAAGATGGGTTCAGCTCGCTCCATGTTAATGAATGCAGGCAAGTCGACCGACACGACCAGGATGAAAGCGAAGCTGATAACAACGTCAAAGATGGCACGAACGCGCTCCACATGGGCAAATTGATGAGAGTCAAGTGGACTAGGGGGGTTCCGTTCTTCCAAAACAACGTCGTTTTTCATGAGTTCAAGTGGGTTTCCATATTCATCCGCATTTATCTATCACACAGCAGATTTTAGATGATTGGACTGATTTATAAGTGGGTCGTATATTCCACCATGGATCCTTCATTCTAACCCGAAATTCACGAGTTCCTTTGTGGGCATCTCATAGAGTGGGTGGATTGGTTCCATGAGAAATGTACTTTTTGCGATGGGTTTTGTCAAAGTCATGAAAGTTGAAACGTGCAACTTGGGAGAGAAGATAGACAGCACGAAAAAGACGAAACCGAGGATCAAAATCAGTGCGTGACGAGGGCGGAAAGCAGGGTCCTCGTTGCCAACCCATTTTTCCATAGGATAGATTGAATCATGCACCTCCAATTAATTATAATTAAAATGACAACACCTAAATTGGATCAACACTCCAAGCCTATAATACCTTCAATTAGTAGCCTATTGCCCCCGTCAATATGGACATCAGCTATGCATTCCTCCCCTCGCCATCTGCAGCCAAACCAGGAACATGTCTTGTGCAACATATCAGACATCGTAAGCATAGAGCAATTTAATAATATATTCAAACGGCATGAAACTCGGACATCGCTTTTGACTTTTGATATTATATATTTCATGATGTTTTGCAAATCTACTATCGATTCGGTATAATTAATTAATTAAATTCCATCATATTAAATAAATGATGTTATGGAATGTGGGTCAACGTTAACTTTTTGAAGTATAGAGCTAAATTAACGGATTAAATAAACGAATGATCTAATGGCGGCTCAATAGACAGACAGAGGGTGCGGCAACAAGTTGACCGAGCTAGCGACAGTAGCAGCCAGCAGATTGGCTAGCGGAAGGCGAACATACGCGGCAAAAGCCAGCGGTTTGGGCAATCAAAAGGCAGAAACTATCCTTGACCAAGATGTTTTATTATATATATATAAACAGGCTAAGGAGTTCAAGATAGAGACGCGCCTATAATTTTTCTCAAACCTGACCTGAGGGGAGGAACCTTTTACCCTGTCTAAGTCGTTTTTCTTGCATAACAGAAATACAAGGAAGAAGAAAGGATAATCTGATGGAGCTTGCTGGTTTGCCAGAAGGCTGTGTTTCTGCAATTCTTTCTTTCACATCACCGTTAGATGCGTGCAAGTCTTCTGCAGTTTCTACTTCATTTCTGTCAGCGGCAGATTCTGACGTTGTCTGGACAAGTTTCTTGCCGTCTGATTATCTTGACATTGTCTCCAGGTCTATAACTCCTCTGTATTTTTCTTCAAAAAAGGAGCTTTTTCTTCGTCTTTGCGACCCCATTTACTTGGATGGCGGTAGGAAGGTAGATTACGTATATTTCAACGACTAATTAACGAGGAATTGAAATTTATGGATCATGATTTACTGTGTATTTGTATATACATTCAATTTTTCTGAATCTTTGTTTGCTCTGTTTGATGCAGAGTTTCAAGTTAGAGAAATCAACAGGCAGAACATCCTATACACTCTCTGCAAGAGACCTTTCGATAACATGGAGCGATCAATCACCGTATTGGAGCTGGGTTTCTCTACCTGAATCAAGGTCAATTTTTTTTTCTTTTAATTAAGTGGTTGTTCTTGATTAGTTTTTTTCGCCTTCTGATTGTGGAGTTATACGCTTATCTTGCAGGTTTTCTGAAGTTGCCGTGCTTAGAACAATGTGTTGGCTAGAAATACAAGGCAAAATCAAGACTCAAATGCTATCACCAAACACTGCATATGGAGCATATCTTATACTAAAAATCTCCGAACGTGCATATGGGCTTGATTTGATGCCATCCGAGATTTCAGTTGAAGTTGGGAATCAAATTTCGAAGAGTACGACGAATTTAAGCTGCGGATATGACAGCAGCAAACAGCAAATGCAACGTCTATTTTTTGGGAATCGAACCCAGATGCTAAAGTCAAGGATAGCAGAAGGAGAAGGGCGATCTCCATGCGAAAGAGAAGATGGGTGGATGGAGATTGAACTAGGAGAGTTCTTCATTAAAGGTGAAAGTAATGAAGAAGTAAAAATGAGTCTCAAGGAAGTTAAGGGTCAGCATCTGAAAGGAGGGCTTATAATCGAAGGCATTGAAATCAGGCCAAAACACTAATATGATTCCAGACAAAATACCTACTAAAGGGAAGACGGAGTTAGAAATAGAAAGTTCACATCAAAGTGACAAACGACGTGTGTCAACGTTACTTGCCTTTTATTCTCACCATGTACCGATATTTTTGGTTCTTTCATTTCTTTCTAAACCACTGCAGACAAAATGTAAAAGCTATGGAAGTTAGTGATATATGTTTGTATATACATGTTAAGCCAAGAACGTCTTTGTCGATTCTTCCATGCACGCATCTGCTTTAAAGTCGGCATTGAGAATTCAGCTTTCTCCTCCACCTCCTCCTCCTTGTCCCCCCGTTGTCCAAAAGGCTCTGTTCATATTGAACTTGGTAATAATATTACACTGTCATGAATCATTTTCCTGCTTCATGTGGTCCCTAAAAGCATGACAACTACAACGTGTAATCCTATAACTTCCTGTAAGAAGAATTCAGTTCCATGGAGTGTGGTCATGCCTTCATTTCATGTTGTCATATTGACCAAAAGAGAAACAAAAATGTCGTCATCCTGAGGATATGTCCTCAAATAGCAGCCCGTATTAATCTATCAACTGCTACTATAAATTGAGAATCCCTCCACTTGTTGGTTTCGTGTCATCAAAAAAGCACTACTACTACAACAACAACAACAAAGAGAATGGATCTTCTGCCTGAAGATTGTTTCTCGCACATCCTCTCATTCACATCTCCTAAGGATGCATGTTGTACATCGACCGTTTCATCCTTGCTTCGATCTTCAGCAGACATAGATTCGGTGTGGGAGAATTATCTACCATCTGATTATCAAGAGATTCTCTCCAGATTACTATCACCAATTATCTACTCAACCAAGAAGGAGTTATTCATCAGGTTATGTAACCCACATTTTATTGATGAAGGAAGAAAGGTAAAAACTTAAAGAAAACAGAAATGCCATTGCTTTTATATTCTAACAAGCTAAATAAGGCACATTTGCTAAATCTCAACGAGTCCAAGCCTTTCTATGTGCAAAAGGTGACAACTTTTAGGCCATATGCATATGCTCACTTGGCATATCAAATAAACTTGTATATATATCTATATATACATATATTTTTTATATGCCAAAGACTTATGCTTCAAGCTGGCTGAAAAGGTTGTTTTAGAAAGTAGTGGCAGCATGTTAAGCCTGCTAAATGTATTTACAGGCGGTGGATCAAATATGAATTATGGGGTTTGATTCATGTTTGATTCATCGACTGTAAATGCCTTTAAGTAGCCTCAAAATGCTGTCGTAGGTTAGTTCTAATGCTCAGATGACCTTAATTGTTTAGTCGGATGTTAACTGAACTAAGTCTTATCTGTTCTTTTGCTATGAACGAAGCTGATTTTACTAGAGAAATCAACAGGCAAGAAATGTTACATACTGAGTTCAAGAGAGCTCTCAATTTCTCTAGCAGACAATCATCTCTACTGGTCTTGGAGATCTCATCCTCAGTCCAGGTTTCCTTCATTGATATACATTTTATAACTCAGTCAAGATCAACATAATTAGTAGCATAATCACGCATTTTTGGTGTTTGATTTCCGTCAGATTTCCAGAAGTTGCGGAGCTTAGAACCATTTGTTGGCTTCAGATCAAAGGAAAATTTAATACCCAGAAGCTATCTCCAAGAACTGCCTATGGTGCCAATCTAATTGTCAAATTTGCTAAACGTGCTCATGGCCTGGATACTTTACCGTCGGAAACGTTTCTTGAAGTTGGAAATTTGAAAACAAAAGGAAAAGTATATTTACGTCATGAGCAAGAGAAGGGAAGGATAATGGAGGAAGCATTAAGAGTCAAGGCGGGAGACAGGCCAAACAGTAAAAGTGGCTGTTGCCGTGAGCGGGAAGATGGGTGGACTGAGATTGAGCTGGGCAGGTTTTACAACGATGACACGGCGGAGGAAGAAAAGACGGTGGAAATGGGTTTAAAGGAAGTGACCGGAGAGCATTTGAAAGGTGGGCTTATTGTTGAGGGTATTGAACTGAGGCCCATTAGCCCAAAAATTAGGCCGATTAGAAGGGCATGATGGGAAATCCAAAAGTATAAAGCTCTAACCCTAGCTGCTGCTTCTTGCTCCGTTATATAAACCGTAATTCCCTTTCTCTTTCATCGTATTCTCCTGGGAACCTCCTGCAACTGCACCGTGTTTCTCTAGTTTTCTAGTGTTGTTTTCAATTTTAGCTCCCGATCATTGTTTCAGGTTGATGGCGAGGATGATAAATGTTCTTATCCCAGCTCATTATGAGACCTTCCAGTAAAGGTCTGGGAATTGAAATATAGTCTCACATTTATCTGAGCTCATATCGTAATTCCTTTCTTTGTTTTTCTTCTCTCTGATCTCATTGTTATATTTTGACCGATCTCAATATCTAGTAAGCATTGATTTCTTTAATTGCTTAAGCTTTCATGGAATTTGGAAATCTGAAGCTATTGGCTCAGTGTATATTTGATTGGTGTTGGATTGATCTTCAAATCTTGACATTGATTGGGATTTGTGGTTTGATTCTATTCTTTATACATAAAGAAAGTATGTTTGGATTGAACAACTGTTCCCTGTGATGCGATTTACAAACCATGCTAATGCTGATTATCATGACTGAAACTCTTTTCTCGTGTTTGCTGAGGGAACAATTTACTGTATCTATGCCAAAATCGCTGTCGTATTGATCTTGAAACATGATAATGGTTACCAAATATGATTCATGTTTGTTTGTGGATAGTGATGAAAGATTAAAAGAAATGTTTATGCTACTTAGTTTGCTCGATTAAACACTAGATGAAAAGGCAACCCAGATGGAGTTTTGTGTTCACAACCTACCCATTTAGAGAAACCCTTCTATCTTGTGAGGCAAACTGGTAACTGTGATTATGATTTGACACCATTTTTATGGTATGATTGAAGAAGAAACATGAAAAAGGCACTTGGACCTACTAGCCAGAGAGAACTATCCGTATCATTGAGGAGTTCTTCATGTGGAAAGAGTAGAGACATTGGGGTTATGATCGATCCTTGGGATAAATCAATCAAACACCAAAATTGATTAATATAATCAACATTAAGCCATATCCCACACCTTTGCTTCTTTCTTTCTGTAATCTCATCTTCAAGTAATCGCTTTCTTTTGACCCTTTTGCTTATTTTAATTAAAACTTATACCAATTAAATGACCAAAGTGATATCATGCAATGATTTGTTGATGGATGTTTGGTGCATCATTGCCATGAAGGGTTGAGCTCAAGTAGATTGTTGAACGTGGTTAAGTTGCTCTCTGTGTACCAAAAACAACACCTATACCATATCATGGTTTGCATGTAGTATGATGATTTCCATTGTAGTAACAACTTTATAAGTAAGTTTTGAGATATGATTGGGTTTAAGATACCTTGTGATGCATACATATTGTAAGTTTGACTTATCTTTTGTTTTACTTTGATCTTTATTTTTATATTTTTAAATTAATCTACAATTATAAATACGATGAAGAGATGAATGATGGAATAAATATAAAAATGGATCATTGACAATTTTACATAATTTACAAGTTGAATAAATGTTAATATAGAGATGTATAATTGCATGTTCTCTTTGCTTTATTGGCAGTTTTACTTGGATCAAATGTCAAGTATGATTTAAAAAAGAGGGAAAGCCTTGTTGACTTTGCTCCACGTGGAGCTGTTTAAATATGATAAAAAAAAATTAGATATATGATTCACACATTAATAAAAAATGTAACATTTCAAGTAATATATATATATATATATGTATATTTAATTAAACGCTCTGGTCATGCAGAGATTTACAGTGCAGGTATAATAATACCGATTTCGACCACGTTACCAGTCAGGTCACGACCTTCACCATATGCATTCACAGCTCTCGTGAGTTTATTATTCTTTCCTTTTCATTTTCCATGCCCACGAGTCATTTTTTCCCATTCAATATACTCTTACTGATTCAACACCCCACTTGCAAATGACTTTGCGTTAATTAGTTGGCTCACACTATTCTGTAAGATTGATCGATTACTGGAATCGAAGAGCGAAATTTTTAGAAATTCTTCTTCAAAGTTCTCTCTCTCTCACACACTACATGGCAAGATCAAGCTTAAGTCCAAAATCTTGCACGTTAGGTTACTTAATGAAGTATTATACCAAGTTGATGTCTCATATAAGACAAAATAATGATTACATGAGACAATGAAAGGGCTTGGAGAATGTCTTCAGCACCTTCATGGCCGTCCGTTTCTGCAACCCACAAATCTAATCCAAGTGTGATCGCAAAAAACAGAATCAAAGTCTTCATTGGGTTGTTTTTATTAATCCCGAAAGGATTCCAAGTTCCCCAAAAATTCACATGCTCAAGGCTTGATTATCACATTGTAGTAAATTTGTCTCCGGCTTGCCATTATATGGCATTGGCTAGCAACTTGCTTCCTTCCTAATTAAAATTCCCGTGAATGTGCATTACAATCAACGCGGTTTCGACCTGTGGCAATAATACAAGTTTGAGTTTTATACATATATTTATAGTTTATTTGTATCAATGCATGTGCGAGTCGTGTATATATCTGCTATAAATACACCATCCCATTGAGCCTGAAATTGTATCTTTAGTCATTGGCTATGGCTTCCAAGCTGTCTTCAGTGTTTGCCACTTCTCTCTTTCTCATCTTCTTGTCTCCATCTCTCGCAATCACCCCTGACACTTCCGACAAAGTCTGTAACTCCACTCCTTATCCATATTTCTGCAGATCTTCCTTGCCCTTCAACAAATCTGCCAACATTCATGACTATGGCAGGATTTCCATTCGCCATACTTTGTCACAAGCTAAAAGGTTCCGTTCTTTGATTCAGTATTTACTTGGGTTTTCCTCTTCGTTTTCACCAACTACTGTTGGTGCCCTTCATGATTGCCAGCTTCTAGCTCAACTAAACATTGATTCATTGTCGTATACCTTGAAATCTATCAATTATACTAACAATCTTCAAAGTCTGGAAGCAAGCGATCTGCAAACTTTGCTTAGTGCTACTTTGACTAACTTGCAGACTTGTTTAGATGGGCTTCGAGATTCGAAACCATCCTCAGCCATATTGAATAGCTTGTTGGCTCCTCTTTCGAATGGAACCAAGCAATGTAGCATATCTCTTGCATTGTTTACACATGGGTGGGTTCGTTCTTCCAGGAAAGGTAGATCGTTGCTGTCGGAAAGAAAGCATACATTTTCTGACTTGAGAAATGGAATCAATGGTGGTCTGCCTTTGAGGATGTCAAAACAAGATCAGCAACTTTACGAGTCGGTGAACAGAAGAAAGCTTCTTCAAACCAGTGTAGCTAGTAGCGTTAAAGTGAACCAAATGGTGATTGTGGACAGGAAAGGAAATGGGAATTTCTCCTCCATTAATGATGCAATTGCTGCAGCACCAAATAAAACAGTGCTTGGAAATGGGTATTTCCTGATTTATGTGGTGAGGGGACAGTACCAAGAGTATGTTTCCATTCCAAGTTACAAGCAGAGCATAATGATGATTGGCGATGGCATTGGAAGGACAGTGATCACCGGCAACAGGAGCGTGGTAGATGGATGGACAACCTTTAACTCAGCAACTTTTGGTAAGCTGAATGCTTATATTAATCAATCAGTATGCTTTACTGTTGTTGTTTCGGATTACTAGGTCAACTTATTTAGCTTGATGCTTTAAAAAGATGTGGGTCTACCAAACTGCAAACTAAAGTAAACCTGCCAGCAACCCATGTGATTTCAAATTCTTTCATCTTGTTGCTTCAATCCCATATTAATTTAAGATACTTGTAGGCGAAGGTGCCTGTTCTCTGGCCCTCAGAATTCATGACAAGTTGCTTGATTTGTTTTCTCTTTACAGCTGTTGTTGGGCAAGGATTTGTTGCAGTGAATATTTCATTTCGGAACACGGCAGGAGCGAGCAAGTACCAGGCAGTAGCAGTCAGGAATGGAGCGGACATGTCCGCATTTTACAGCTGCAGCTTTGAAGGATATCAGGATACTTTATACACACATTCCCTAAGACAATTCTACAGAGATTGTGAAATATATGGCACCATTGATTACATATTCGGAAATGCTGCAGTTGTTTTCCAGAACTGCAAAATTAGTTCAAGACTACCATTAGAAAACCAGTTCAACACCATAACTGCACAAGGTAGAACTGACCCTAACCAAAACACAGGCATTTCAATCCAAAACTGTAGTATGAAAGAAGCAAAAGACCTGGCAACAAGCAATAGGACAGTCCAGACATTTCTAGGAAGGCCATGGAAAGAGTATTCAAGAACCATCTTCATGCAATCATACATTGCTAGTTTGATCGATCCTGCTGGATGGGCTCCATGGTCAGGAGAATTTGCACTTGCTACCCTTTATTATGCAGAGTTCAATAACTCTGGAATGGGATCGAGAACAGGTAACAGGGTAACATGGCCTGGTTTTCATGTGATCAATGCAACAGATGTGGCCAATTTCACCGTGTCAAACTTCGTACAAGGTGACTCTTGGTTGCCAGCTACCGCCGTGCCTTACACTGGTGGCTTAATGTAACTCCCTGTTGATTTGCAACATTTTCTGGGAAAAATTTCTGTATTAATGTTAGATATGATTTATAAGGTTGAATTATTATTTATATTCTAATAATTAATAATAATTATATATTAATTAATATAAAACTATTTAACATTTAATAAATTAACACATATAATTATATTATTAATAAATCTATAATCTTACAAATAATTTCTTCCGTCTTATTAATCTTACCATTTTTCCCATTAAGGAGCTCGTCTATTTTTAAGGGCAGAAATGGAATTTGTCACAAAATATGATGAATAAAAAATAAAATAAAGGGTGCTGACGTGGAATATCAGATTACTCATGTAAAGGCTGGCGGCCACGAAGTATGTTATCATGTCGCTAAAAGGAAGAGAAGAGGATAAAAAAAAAAAAAAAAAAGACATGGCTGAGAAGTGAGGAGCTTATGCAAACAAGAAATGAGAAATTTCTTTTGTT
This sequence comes from Dalechampia spathulata, assembly GCA_948192965.1. Lineage (NCBI taxonomy): Eukaryota > Viridiplantae > Streptophyta > Magnoliopsida > Malpighiales > Euphorbiaceae > Dalechampia > Dalechampia spathulata. The sequence goes on from CANYBF012170961.1 coordinate 189,362, forward strand.
TTCTCCATTGCAGAGGATCGTCTGATGCTTTATGCTTATGAATTGAACCATAGCATGGCTTCTTCTTTGTATTTGAATTCTTTGTTTCTACCTCGAAGAAGCAAACTAACTCAGACATGTTCTTGCCATGGCTTCAGCAATGGTAGGATCAGCACGGCGGCTTTAAAGCCTATAGTTATCAGTGGAGACCCTCCTACTTTTGTTTCTGCTCCTGGCCGCCGTATTGTTGCGGGTTTGTACTTCTTTCTTTCTTTCTTTTATTTACTGGGCAACTGTTAAATTTGCACCTGAAATGCTTCGAAAATTTCTTGTAAACTTGGGTTTCTCCTTTTTGTGTTGATGTTTCGTGTTGATAGTCGGGGACTTGCATGGAGATCTTGAGCAAGCTAGGCGAGCACTCGAGATGGCTGGTGTGTTGAGTTCTGATGGAGATGACTCGTGGATTGGTGGAGAAACAGTATGTTCCCATTAGAATTTTCTCTGTTTCTTTAAATGTAGAATTCGTGAAAGTGACTAATTGTTTAATGGGGGAATGATGTAGGTGCTGGTTCAGCTTGGAGATATACTTGATCGTGGTGAAGAAGAGATAGCAATATTATCCTTGTTACGTTCTTTGGATATTCAGGCAAAAGCTGAAGGGGGAGCAGTCTTCCAGGTTCGTCTTACTGAGGAAAGAACAATCAATTGCAGAACGTTGAAAATTTTAATGGGTATGTGCATGGTTCGGCCGTGCTGTTTTCAGGATTAGCATTAACCCACTTGTGCTGATACAGGTCAATGGGAATCATGAAACTATGAATGTGGAGGGAGATTTTAGATACGTTGATTCAGGGGCATTTGATGAATTTTCTGATTTCCTGGCCTACTTGGATGACTCTGGTTACAACTGGGATGATGCATTTGTTGGCTGGATTAACTGGTGTAAAAGCCGAAAAGATCAGAGATTGCCTCAGAGTTATTGGGGTCCTTGGAATCTGGTGAAGGTACTGAAATTTTCCCCTCCTAGTACTTGGCAAAATCAGCCAACATCAACCACATTTCTGATAAAGTTATCAACACATTAGGACAGAGGCAAAAGGGGGTCATTGCCAGAACAGTACTGTTGAGACCTGGTGGTCCGTTGGCATGTGAATTGGCGCGACATTCTGTTATACTAAGGATCAATGACTGGATTTTCTGTCATGGGGGGCTTCTTCCTCACCACGGTAAACTTCCGCCGGAAATCTTGTAATGTCATGGTTATTTCCTGCTAGTATGTTTGTCAGAGTTTTTCAGTTAATTGAAGTGCCTTGTAAGATTGTTATTATTTCTGCAGTCTCGTACGGGATAGAGAGGATTAACAGGGAAGTATCACAGTGGATGAAAGGTCTTAGCGGTAGCGATGATTGTCCCGACATTCCTTTCATAGCAACCAGGGGGTACGACAGTGTCGTCTGGAACCGATTATATTCAAGAGATAGATCAGCATTGGAGGATTTTCAGACTAAACAGGCAAGTATATGCAGATTTTTTGAGCTCTGGAATGTTGAACAAAAAGGTTAGGCTAACTCCTGAAAACAAATATTAACCTGGCAGATACTGTCTGTTCTGGAAGAGACATTGCAATCAGCAGGCGGCAAAGCAATGGTAGTGGGTCACACTCCACAAACTTCAGGGGTCAACTGGTACTGATAGTCGCTCTCTGAAACTGAAGTTTTCACTTTACAGCACTGAACCATACACACACACACATATATATACATATATACATAAACATGAGTCTGTGTGTTTGTAATTTTTCTGAATCCCGAGTGTTTTCCCGCAGTAAATACAACTGCAGCGTATGGCGCATCGATGTGGGAATGTCCAGTGGTGTTCTCAATTCAAGACCAGAGGTAATCTAATATCGACATAGGCCTGCTTTGGTTCTTATGAAACTCACTGAAACTCAAAAGTGAGAAATGGTGTTATATTCCTCAGGTACTAGAAATAAGGGACGATAAAGCAAGAGTAATCAGGAGCAGAAGGGATGCCTTTAATGAACTCCAAGTTGCTGAATATATATAGAGATACCCAATAATATATATATATACAGTTTACAAGGTATTATTCTGTAATGATTTGCTGGGTTTCATTAGTTTTTCTTGTCATCATCCCAAATAGACTCGAATGATTTTGCATACTCGAGAGGGGCCGGCATTGATCATATACAACTAGATTAGCAGCCCTTGTGCAACAAATTTCGATCTTCGAGCCAGATGAATTTCATCTTCATGGAGAAACTCTGTGGTACTTAAGTTAATGAATTTGAACGAGAAAGAATGATCGCTAAAAAGGGTATTCGAGGAATGTGAGGTGTATACAATCCTTAATCATTAGCAACCGCCATTATTCTTTTTCTCAAGGATTTCACTCTTTGGAGTATACAATCCGTTACTATTAATCAATATTTGGATTAAATGATCATAAATTATCCATTAACAATGTTTATTTAAACTGTTTTTCTTTTTATCTGAGTTATTCTTTTATCCAAATTATTTTCTGTTATTATATTAAATTTATTTTGATTTTAAAACCATTTTATCTCGAATTATTGATGAGCTTTATAAATAATTTTTTCTAAAAAAAGAAATAAAGAATAATTTTGGATAAATTAAATAGATCATTTTTTGACACGAAAATGATTATTTTTAGATGTTGCCAATTAAATAATTATTATATTAAGCTTTGACTTCCTGCAAATAAAGGTTTGAATAGAAATCCCAAATCAAAACCTAATCCTTGTTCTCTTTTAGTCTCCGAAATGGCCGTCTCATCGTCTTCACTCTCCTCCGATTCCTCCTCCTCCGATTCATCCTCCTCCCGTCTCCGTCGGCGTCATCGTAGTACCCGTCGTGACAGAGACCGAAATAAAGATGCTCTTAAAGTTCGTAAGAAAAGCAATAAATCCCACTCCAAACGACGCCGCCGCCACAGCAGACATCACCGCCACTCCTCCGATTCCGATCGGTCTTCCTCAGATTCTTATAGTTCCAGGTTCTCCCTTGCAAAACCCTTACCGCTCTTTAAAGTCCTTTATATTTTTGTATTATGCAATGTAATTTTGCCTTGCCTCTTCTTGATATTGAAGTTTTCCGTTGAAAAACCCCGATTCTCTCACTACTCATCTGGAGTAGTTTGGATATAAATTTGGTTTAGCTCAATCCAATTTCAAAAAGTTGAAAAGAGTTATTTGATGAAGCTAAAGTTATTCGTGGATAATACATTGGTATGGAGTGTTTTTAAGATGCAAAACCAGTCATAATTCTAAACGGCTTGAAACTTATGTTGCCTTTTCAGTATGCCTTTTTTTTGTCTGACGTATTTTATCTATTTTTGAGTTTGTATAGAAGTGATGATTCGTCCGATAGCGAACATGAGACATCTAATCATCAGAAGAAGCGCAAGAATAGTGACAGATCAAAGAAGGTGGTTGTTTATCAACGCTCCCCCTAGTTGATAAAGATATAGTCCTCTTTCCATTTCACATAATTTGAGAATTATATCTGATATGGTTAAATCACATTTACTGGTTAAGGTTTAAGATTTGCATTGATAGAGGCACGTTAAGAACCTATAAATTAACTTTTCTTTCAAAATGAAAACTGGGCTGTAATTTGAGTTCAATGGAATAAACTGAGCCAGTCATGATATATTTATATTTGTGATTTTCTTGATTATTCATTAGCATTGCTCATTTGTTCTCTAGAGCAAGGAAAAGGACCGAAGTAAGACTCGTCGCCACAAACGTCAAAAGCACAAAGTTAAAGAGGTAGGCCATTGGTCTTATTCTTCCTTTAATTTTCTCTTTAAGGATATTTTTTTATTTTACATTTTCCTAAGCAAGATTGCTGAATTAAATTTCATCTTAAGTTTAATTTAGAAGAACGTTCTCATGGTTCTTAGGAAGACTTGTGTCAAACATGTTTATCCGACTTAGTTCTTTATTATAGTGTAAAGATAGGAACCTAAACCTGTTCACATTTTGAATCTAATGTTTGGATAGGTAAAATAAGAGTAAAGTACAACATTTTGAACGAAATGAATTCATGCCAAAAATGACAAGATTTTGCTAGATGTTGATGGAATTGAATTGTTGCGGAAGTTATTTGAAACGAGGCCTGTGTTTATAACTCCATAATTAAGTTTCTTTTTGTAAGTAGATAATAGTACGGATCAGCCATTCATTTCTTTGTCTTGGTTTGTATGTGTATTAAGTGCATAGTCTATGTATATATGGATAATGAGGTACTTATAATACATTCTGCCTGTTTCATGGTGGCTCTCTGAAAATTGGAGCTGGGGTCTGTGACATGATGTCTGGGTGGTTGCTTTTGGACTTGCCCGTATTTTGTTTGTGGCTTGGGTCTATCCTGGCATTGTGAGCTGTATATAGAACCAGCAGGATGAGAGAAGCAGTAGCCCTGTACAGCTTTCTAAGGTACATCTATCTAGTGTATTGTTGTAATCTGCAATTTCTAATGTCAACTATCACTTATTAACGACCTTTATTATTTGCTTTTCACAGTTTTTAGGGCGTGACAAGGATGACAGTGTGCGTCGCAGTGCAGTTTCTGGAAAAAAGGTTGGATATATTCTCTCTGCTTTTTATTGAGAGATGTTTATGGGATGTTGGGATCATTAGTTTTCAGTTCTGATTTGTTTTACCTTGTAGATATTACTAAAGCTTGATAAATCAAAGGAAGATAAGGAAGCAGAAAGTAAAAGGAATGAATTGCTAAAATTCTTGAATGCTAGTTTTGATTGATTTAAGGGAGCTCGGACGACTCTGAAAGATATAATCTACTGAATGAACACATCAACTAGTGCTTTTGTAGCGGAAATGATTATATGCCAATTGCCTTCTCGGAAGTATGCAAATGTTTTCCCGCCAAATACAAGGTCATTTAGCACACTTGTGTCACAAGATATTTTCTGTGGAGCTGCATTTACTTGTGGAAATGTGAACATTGTTGAATTATTGTTTTAAGTTGTTTTTGAGAATTAGCAAAGAATCCTGACTCGCATCATGTTGTAAGAGTTTGATGCCTGTATAAACATTATTTTCTTGGATGAAGGTCATGATTTTGATTATTTTAAACGGGTAGCATGCAGAGAGGTAAGCCCGCGTAACCTATGCAGCTTGCCAATTTGTTAATGATTAAGCTGTGATGGCATCTAGTATGCCTAAGGAGTTCCCTTTTCAATAACCTATACAGGGCTTTCCAGCTGGTATTCATCAGGCACCGAAACTTTTTTCACGGTTTCCTGATGACATACAGTAGTCACCTTTCTAGCTGACAATGGCTTCGTGGTGTGCAATGCTTTTCAGACCTTGTTAAAATGCCGAAGCCTTTCTCCTGAAATCTTTCCCTATGCTTTCAACCACCTCCCTCGACAATGGTATTCTGCATCTTAGACTGAATTCCAGCGGCAAGGAAATGATTAGTGTCAGGGTTCATCTTGGTGATGGTGGTGGGACAAGATGCACCACTTAATTCCCCATATTCCCCGTAACCCCATTTGCCACGACCGGAAGTCTACCACCATGTACAAAGCATTTTGTACTGTTGCTTAGCGAAAGACAAACCGGAGGCGTTAGGTTGCTTAATATTTCAGGAAAATTTACGTACGTCGGTTAATAGATGTGACCCGATAGTTGGTTTTCCTGCAATAACAGTCTTACTATTCCTTCGTCGTTCCTCTGTCTGCCGGCGGAGAAAAACCATTTAGAATACGGTTTCCATTTTGGCAATTAAACGTGTAATTAGGGTGATCTTTCGGGTATCTAGCATTCTCTGTGAACAGCATAACAAAATCTCCTTTCTGGTTGAGCCTGCTCCTATTTATCCATAAAGATTGCTCCTTCGCCATTGGACCACATCCAATTTCAGTCGAGTTGGAAATTTTATCAATCATTTTGTGTACTTTTATCCAAGGGTCGCATTAGATCCGTGTGCTGACGATACCATGTAGAAACAAAGGCCACCTTTTAGTTGAAGTATTTCAACTGCCACTCAGTTGCACATTGCAATTGACTATCAACTCATCAGTAATTCATTATCACGCCAACCACCTTAAACTTTTCATGTCTTAATTCCCTGGTGTTGTTAGGCAGAGAATATGACAATGGGTATGAATACACATGATCTAAACTCAACATCTCATAAATTGGGGAATGGTCCCATACAAGATTTGCTTTCATCAATTATATTTGCTTCTAATCATCGATCACATTCTTTGACAATCCCAAACTAATCCCTTTCATCTGAACTAACTACTCCCTAATTAATTAATGCACCCTAAAAATCAAAGTGGCTGGTTGTTGAATAATTTTGATACATATCTTCCAACTCTCAAAGCTCAAATATATATGCGTTTAAAGATAGCAATCTTTTCTAATTCGATCAAATACTTTAATTTCGAAATAAGGGTGCTTAAAATATTAAACTTGTTTCATTAAATAATGAATTTTTAGATCTTGTTCGTGTTTTTGTAATGGATGAAGTCAATTAATACAAAATGAATAAGATGGATGATTTATATAGAGGGACAAGAACTACATGGAGAAAGTCTTTCCTAGAACGATAGCTTAAGTTCTTCGATTGATAATATGCTGCCAAAAGGAAGGTTCTGCCATTTGCATTTATTTGCTATTGTCTTAGTCTGAAACGGTTAACTGTCCTTCCTAGGGAAGCTGAGCCCTTAATTTCTGAAATTCATATTAAATTTTCACACCACCCAAGTCTCTCATTTACTGGTCCCTGAAACAGCGCACCATACATCTGCTCTTTATTTAAAAACAACCCTCTACCAGAGCTAAAAGAGTTGAGCTAAACATGGAGGGGATAATGCACAAAACTGTGCAAGTAAATGGCATAAACATGCACATAGCTGAGAAAGGAGAAGGCCCGGTGATACTATTTCTCCATGGATTTCCACAACTCTGGTATACCTGGCGCCATCAGATTCTTGCTTTAAGTTCTCTTGGATATAGAGCTGTTGCCCCAGATCTTAGAGGCTACGGTGACAGTGAAGCACCTCCTTCAAGCAGAAGCTATACCTGTCATCACATTGTTGGTGACCTGATAGCTCTGGTAGATCATCTTGGAGTAGAGCAAGTTTTTCTTGTAGCTCATGATTGGGGTGCCATTATTGGATGGTATTTGTGCATGTTTAAACCTGATAGAGTGAAGGCCTTTATCTGTCTGAGTGTTCCTTTCAGGCCCAGAAATCCAAAGATGAAGCCTGTCGAGAGCATGCGACTTCTCTTTGGAGAAGACTACTATATTTGCAGATTTCAGGTTCTTTTGCCTTTTTCTCAATGCCCATTTGCATTCTTAGCTTGTCCTGATCTTAGCGCTATTGTTTGTAGTAAAGAACCCAACCATAATGGTTGGTGTTCCTTTACAATTTATAGTTGCTTAACTTACAATAATCACTTGATCAGGAAAAGAAAAATGGTTACACTAGTGTTGTTGCGGAAACTGATGAAGTAATTAACTAATTTTTCAGGAACCAGGGGTCATTGAAGCTGAAATTGCACGTTGTGGCGCAGCAGAAGTCATCAGGAAAATCTTGACAGACAGAAAACCAGGCCCCCCTTGCATGTCAAAAGAAAATGCATTTGCAATCTGTCCTGAAAATCCAACTTCCTTGCCCTCTTGGCTTACAGAAGCAGACATAGCTTACTACGCAACCAAATTTAACCAGAGAGGCTTCACTGGAGCTTTGAACTACTACAGAGCTATGGATTTGTATTCTTCCAACTCTGTTCAGTTACCAACCTCTAATTTGGCATTTTACCTTGTGCTAATGATACAATCCGGTTGATTGCAGGAGTTGGGAGCTGACGGCACCATGGACCGGATCATCAGTGCAAGTTCCGGTGAAATTTGTCGTCGGCGAACTTGACATGGTGTACACCACTCCAGGAATTAAAGAATATGTACATGGAAGTGGATTCGAGTATTATGTGCCATCACTTAAGGAAATTGTTGTGATGGAAGGAGTTGGTCATTTCATCAACGAGGAAAGACCAGAGGAGATCAATAAACTCATTTATGACTTCATTAGGAAATACTGATGATCTCCCTCTTTATCTGTAATTTCTTCCTTAAAATGTTTCTGCCATGATCGGCCTTCCATAATACTTTACCAGGCGAGTCGGCAGTTACGATAGCCACGGACTGGTAGATGTTTCCTTCACCATTTACAAGAAAGTTTGGCTTCAGTTCATCCCTTCCAGAAAGAATTCTCGTAGTGTTTATCATTTATTTTAAAACCGATTTATGCATCAACGGTGAGATTGTGAACTGATAACTGATGAGTTGGAAAAATAACGCGAAACAGATGAAGACCAACAACCCGAAGCATTTTTTCATATGATAAAAACCAACAATCTGCCTGGCTCCATTGATTGCATCGTCCATTTCTGGAGGATGGGTCATAGAAGAGTCAGTTTCCGTAACACTACAAGTGTCAGCCTGACTAATTCAATTCCTGACAGATTCCTTTTTCCAAAAACTGCTATATTTTGCAAATTCCGGGACTTGTTTTAGGTACACTGATTGAGGATCAAGCTTGTTGGGTGGCTCGTTTATTTTCATGGATTTGTTGGGTATCAGTCAATTCTTGAGGACAAGGATGATTCTTGACAGGCAGCTATCATTGTGTAGTTGACAGGCTAGCGTTTGAGTATAGAAACACAATTATAATTATAAATGGAATTTATCAGAATGAAATATGAACTTAATTTCTTTTCTATTTTCCTACATGCCCAACACATTATCGTTCTTCAACTTGTAATCTTCTTTAGATCAATCTTACATTAACCGATAAAAATTATTTTAGGATCGACAAGAACCCGTCTCATTTGATTTGACTTGATTTTAAGATTAAAGAATAATAAAATAATACCCATCCTAATTTGGCCAAAAGGGTATCCTTATCTTATTGTCGGCAAGCAGGTGAAAGGGAAATGAGCAAGCGAGACAAGAACAGTAGCAAGCATTAGGCAAGATGTTTTCTCCATACCTAAAGTACATTATTACGTATTAACATGTTCAGTACATACCCTTCTGTCCGTTTCTGATGTAAATAGACTTTGAAAAGGTACAAAAGTTGAACTTCCACTTCATTAATGGTTATCATATGGTTTCGTATACTAGCTAACTTCACGTGAATCCAATCGATGTCATCCATCTTACATCAACTGATGATTATTATAAAGACACCAACGATGCAAAACAAAAGATGGATTTAGGCTAACTTACAGAAAAACTGGTCCACTGCCATTGTCAGCCAACAGCTACCCACATTCTGTTGAAACGTGGCCATCTCCTAAAGCTAGGCCGACTGCTTTCCAGTTTCCTTTTCATCATCCCACCACATTTTCTTACCTTTCTCAAGCTTACATGCACCGCACTTCATTGTCTGTCTCCACTCTCACTCTGCTAACTGATTAACTTATCATCTTCCTCCAGCTTCCACTCTTCATGGCTAACTTGAGCTTTATCATCGGCATAATCGGTAAGTTTACCGTGATTTTGGGTTGTTTTTGTTTGTGTTTGACATGGTTTCTGTCTCTTGATCCAGTCCCATCGTTGGTGATTTCCATGTTTGCAGGTAATATCATTTCAATACTGGTTTTTGCTTCTCCCATGTAAGTTATAGTAATGAAGTCAGTGTTATTAGTTTCTGCCATTTTCTTTCTCAAATCTGTGTCTTATTCGGTGTAGAATCGAAACGATCCTATGCCCTTTGCTTTAGAAGAAATTCCCATTGGTGTTCTGTATTCTTTGTGTATATACAGAAAGACGTTTTGGCAAGTGGTGAAGAAGAAATCGACGGAGAATTACAAAGGGGTTCCTTATATTACTACGTTATTGAGCACCAGTTTGTGGTGTTTCTATGGACTTCTGAATCCTGATGGTTTACTTGTCGTCACCGTGAACGGAACCGGTGTCGTTTTCCAGTTAATCTATGTCACTCTCTTTCTCATCTATGCTCCCAAGGACAAGAAGGTGATCGATCCATTACATGAATCATATCTCTTTGGCATGTTTCTACCTTGTTAACTTGTTCCAAATTGCTTGCTTGTTTGATTCAGATTAAATCAGCGAAGTTGGTGGCCCTTCTGAATGTGGGTTTTCTTGGAGCAGTGATTGCAATAACTCTTCTAGCGCTCCATGGACGCCTGCGGCTTACCTTCGTCGGAATTTTATGTGCTGCGTTAACCATAGGCATGTACGCCGCACCACTTTCTGCCATGGTAACTATGCACAGTATTCTTCTTCAAAAATTGCTATACGATATTAATCGAATTCAGATACCATTCTTAATTTTATGTTCAACAGCGAATGGTGATAAAGACCAAAAGCGTCGAGTACATGCCGTTTTTGCTCTCATTTTTCCTCTTCCTCAACGGCGGTGTTTGGTCCGTATACGCATTGCTTGTCAAAGACTTCTACATCGGAGTAAGCTCTCTTCCTCTTGAAAAATGCAGTTCTTATACATATTATACCCGCTATTCTGATACGGCGCTTTGTAGGTTCCCAATGCTACCGGCTTCATACTTGGATCAGCTCAATTGATACTTTACGCAGCGTATAAGAAGTCTCCTTCGACAAAATTAACAGTTGCCATGAAAGAAGGCCCAGCTTACAAGGTCAATAATAAATTAGGAAGCTTAGAGATGGCTGCATACAGCAATGATCAAAGTGAAGATGGTGGTGATGATCTAGAGGCCAATGATGCGAAAAGCACAACCTTCAACAAAGGCAAAAGTCTGCCAAAGCCGCCGGTGATTCGGCAAAAAAGCCTGCAAAAGATGTTACGAACACTTTCCCATAACGCTAAAGACTTGCAGTATTGGACGATAGAGGCCACCGCTGTTGACAAAGGGAAACATGACGAGCCCTCTTGATGCCAAGAACACTTCCTCATAATGGCCCTTGCTTCCACTGCTTGTAATCTAAATCTATATGTACACATATATATATACTTTGTGGAATGTTTTCTTGCATATACTGAATATACAAACATGGAAAATGGATGCTATAACGAAGCCCAAGAACCATTGAAGCCCAACCCGTCACTGAGGTAAAAGTAAAACTGCATCAAGCTCATCTTCCTGTCAAAGTTTCAACAAGTCAAACTAACATTCAAAGTCTTGATTTCTCTTGTATGGTTATCTGCTTCAAACAGAATTCAACAAACAATTCTATTTCCCAAAAAAATCAAGAACATCATCTGAAGATCTAATCAAAGTTCAGAGATGCATCTCATCTACACCAATACCTTCACATTGTTGTCAACAACCCTTTGTATAATGCTCATGGTTCCGTCATCAGCATTGGCTGAACCACCGAATCAAACGCCTACAGCATACGAAATCCTCGGCGATTACAACTTCCCTCAAGGGATACTTCCTAAAGGAGTTATTGGGTACGAACTTGATACGAATTCAGGTAAATTCTCTGCCTTGTTGAATGGAATTTGCAGCTTTTCTCTTGAAGGGTCATATGAATTAAGGTACAAGTCAGCCATCAAAGGTTACATATCTAAAGGGAAGCTTTCTAGTTTACAAGGGGTTAGCGTGAAATTGTTCTTCATGTGGGTTGATATAATCGAAGTTTCAAGAAGTGGGGATGAGCTTGAATTCTCTGTGGGGATTGCTGGTGCTGGATTTCCCATTGAAAACTTTGAAGAGAGTCCTCAATGTGGGTGTGGTTTGGACTGTGGGGATGAGAAGAACACAAGAAAGATCAGATCAAACCCTTTTGCATCTTCTTTGTAGGGAAAGATTTTCAGTTATTCCATTGGCATTATTGAATTGTTGTAGTTTCCTGTTTCCAGGATTTATGTCATGCATGTGCCTGCATATGTTCATCAAGATGGATAACAACAAAAAGCAATGATTTTCCTTGAATTGATTTGTCATAGGAGGCATTAAATCCAACTGATTAATGTTGATAAATCCAACTAACTTGGGATATTGTGGCAGGAATATGTGACATGAAGGCCTTTCTAGGGCCTAGATCTGATCAAGAACAACATTAGTTTGTTCTTGTGCATTGCCTCACTTATTTGATCTCTCTACTTCATTTTTTACAAATTTATCATATACTTTTAATAAAATCATAATCCCGATTCGAAAAATATAATGAATTTATCATATAGACAAATCTAAAGTGTTTATCATGATGACTAATTTTTAAACATCGCAACTTTTTTCAATTTTTATTATTTTCAATACATACATATAATATTTAAAATTCTAAACAATTGATATTTGATTTAGATGATTTTAAATTTATTTTACATTAAATTGCTAAGCTATATTCAAACATTACTCCTTAAAATTATTTCAAATTAATTATTTATTACTTTCTATAAATTGTTTTTTTTTTATTTTTAGAAAATAAGATAGCAAAAAATCAAATATAATATAAAACATAACACTAATTAATATTTTAAATTGTATTTTTGGAAAATTCAGCTATTTGGTTGTCAAAAATAGGGTAGAAAGTGCCATCTTAGTTGACTAAGGTTAAGAGGTCCTTTGAATCTCTACCATTCGATCGGTTCATATTATATTTATACAATAAATTTTAATATATATGATATTAATTAATTAATTTAATTTTTATATAAAAATATAAATAGGCCATTTTTGAAAAAAATACTTTGACATGGACTAAAATCAACTTCGTATTTTACGGGAATGTAGAAAGGCTGAGGTGTCATATTATGATTGGAAGATAACAAATAAAAAACAGACATATAGTTTTTATAAAGCGGATTCATATGTTAATGTAATGAATGGATATATGAATCATATTCGAGATGGGTGAGATGTTAGAGGAAATATGAGGCCATTGGTTGGAAAACACGTAATGGTGATTCTAACAGACATCTGAAAAGACGCGGTTTTCTGAAAGTATCTTCAATTTGCTGCTCCACTCTCTTTTATTATGATTATTATTTAATTGAGATGCGTCTTATGTTTGAAGGTTTCAACTTCCCATTTGATTGAATCTTCTTTGGCAGTTGCTTTGGTGGCAAAGCAGAGGAGATAATTCAATAGAATTTTATGAATAAAATGGCAACCCATTTCTATCAATCAATTCTTTTAATTATTTGATTGAATCTTCTCCATTATCCTTCTTCTTTCTTGATTCATCTCTCCTATCTCTTCTTTTTTCTTTTATTTTCTTGGCTTCTCCCTTTTGCTTTATTGAACCCTTTTGTTGTTTTAACTGTTTTTCCCTCATTTCTTGAGAAAAGAATGTTTTTTTTAACGAATTCAAGACATACCCTTTCATTCATTTTGTATAAAATTTCTATTTTTGGCTTTCTTGTTCATAGTTTCATTGCATAATTCTTTCTGGGTGTTTTCCTTTTGTTTAATTCCTTTTTGCCCTTTGATTTTATTGATAATTTTCTCAAGATCAAGATTTGAATTAAAAATTCGGGTTCGATAAAGATGATGATGATGACAATGGAGGGGATGATGGATAAAGGAGTACTGGATGATATAATAAGCAGGTTATTGGAAGGGAGAGGAGGTAAGCAGGTTCAGCTTTCTGAAGGAGAGATCCGGCAATTGTGCGTTAATGCTCGCCAAATCTTTCTCTCTCAGCCTAACCTCCTTGAGATTAAAGCTCCTATTCGCATATGTGGTCAGCACTCTCTCCTTTCTCATCATCAAATTCAATATTCCGATGTCATGATTATGATATTGTGCAATTTGGTTGGATTGTTTGGGAACATGGGAGGCATTTCATTTTCGTTTGGATGGTTCGAATCGATGGTCATGCATTTTAAGCATTGTGTATTTGTTGGCACGAGTTTGTTCATTTTAAAAGGGCAATTGCATTTTAATGGCGGAAAGCTTTCTAACCTGATACTTTTTGTCGAATTAAACGGTTGATTGATTAGTAAATTGTGGCATACGGTGATGGGAAGATTGCTACATTGCATATCTCTCTATTTCTTCGTTTGGATTCGGTTATCTCGTTCAGGTGCTGTCGGCAATACAAATTTAAATGAGTGCTTGGATTTGATTGGGTCAAATTGTAAATACATTTGGTCCTTTGTTAATGGATTGTGTTTAGCTTGGATCCAAAATGCTTCAGTTTGGCATGATTCAGTTCGAATGGTCATATGTAGTAAATGATATGATATCTTGAGGTAAAAACAAGCTGTCCTTCTAGTTCCTCATTGCTTGTCAGAAAACCATTTGTTTTGTATGTCCGATAATCTTATTCTGAACGACAATGTATCTGCATGGACAATATCAAAAGAATGCTCCATCTCCTTAAATCTATCAGAAGAGCTGTGTCTGATATTGACGGCTTGTTACAGGTGATATTCATGGACAATATCAAGATTTGCTGAGGCTTTTTGAATATGGAGGCTACCCTCCTTCTTGCAACTACCTGTTTCTTGGAGATTATGTTGATCGCGGAAAGCAGAGTTTGGAGACTATTTGTCTGCTTCTTGCCTACAAAATCAGATACCCTGACAAAATCTTTCTGTTGAGGGGAAATCACGAGGATGCAAAGATCAATCGGATATATGGATTTTATGATGAGTGTAAAAGGAGGTTTAATGTTAGGCTTTGGAAGATCTTTACTGACTGCTTTAATTGCTTGCCTGTTGCTGCACTCATTGATGAGAAGATACTATGCATGCATGGTGGCCTCTCTCCGGAGTTGCAGAATGTGAACCAAATAAAGGAAATTCAGAGGCCTACTGAAATTCCTGATAACGGCCTTCTTTGTGATTTGCTTTGGTCTGATCCCGATGCCAAGGTCGAGGGCTGGTCCGATAGTGATCGAGGAGTTTCTTGCACATTTGGAGCTGATAAAGTTGCTGAGTTTCTGGATAAGAATGACCTAGATCTCATATGCCGAGGTCATCAGGTATGATTCATTCATTATAAGCTCATAAAGGTTGCTAAGTTAACCAGGTCAATTGGGTTCAGGCTAGTACAACGTTTTCGTTTTAAAGAAGGACACTCGACGCTGCACCTTGCCCGAAACATCAACCATAAGCTGGCCTTGTTGGTAGAATAGGAATGAATATGATCTGGGAAACAAATCTTGTAGGTGTTAGTCACAGACAGGTTACCTAAATTTGGACTATATTATGGAAAGAATACTATGCAGTTGGTTCTGCCCTGGTTTTGGTTCAAGAAGAAGATAACATTTTTGCGTGGATGATGGCTAATCACTTACATGGAGGGACCCATATGAGGATTTTGTTTTATATTGATTGAGCTTTATAATGTGGCAAACTTATCTTTTAATCTACTAAAGGGTTTCTTTGTAATAAAGACTTCTCAAAAGTATACTTGTTCTAATATAATACCAATTATCTCCAGCCGTCATAAAGCAATCAAACCATGAAAATGGTGTGTGATTGATGTTTTGCCTCCAAGTGGTTCCTAATTATTACCCTTAGCAGACCTTTTGTGTGACCCGCATCCAGGATGACTTTAACTGGATACCAGACACTTCGTTTCACCTAGAAGACGATGATATTATCAATTCGACATATGCATAATTATGGTTTCTTCTGTTATATTGCAGGTGGTGGAGGATGGATACGAATTTTTTGCCAAACGAAGATTAGTGACGATATTTTCAGCTCCGAATTATGGTGGGGAGTTCGACAATGCTGGTGCGTTACTGAGTGTCGATGAATCTCTTGTCTGTTCGTTTGAGATATTAAAGCCATCTGCATCGGCTAGTAGTTCTAAGCTGCCGCTTAAGAAGGTGATCCAGCCACCCACCTAATTTGTATTTTCTCTTTGTTCCTCCTCTTTACAAGGGTATCGTATGGGAACCATCTGACCTTGTTGTTTCCTTGCTTGAACAGCCTCCTAAGTTTGGAAATATCTGATATGGGGGTGGCGCAGATGATCTGGAGGCCCGTTCAGATTTTGAATAGGAGTTAAAACCAAGCTATAGCAAAACAGAAACACATGCAAATCAACAATCCAACAGCAGTTGCTTGCTGTCTTGTGGTGAAAAGCTACTGAGAGAGAGAGAGTTTGTTTTCAGGGTGAACATTATTTGTGAATGTCATGTTCCCACCAATTAGCATCCAATATCTTACTGATTGTTTGTTGAATTCCCCTTTTCCGCTCATGCAAGTCTTGTCAACCTACTAGCCTCCAGGGAAGATTTCTTAAAAATAGATTCATTTCTGGCAGCTGGATTGGATTGCATCGCATCAGATTGAACCTCCCAGCAGTTAACTAGCTTTTGATTCTTACTTTTGACATGTAAATAAGTTGATTTCTAAGTAATTGGTTTGGGTTCCATTACTGACAAATATCATATTTATTATATCGTATCATATTAAAGTAAACAAGTACGGCAAACAATGTTACTTTTCAACATTAAAATCACACCTAACTAATTCCAATTAATACCAAGCAGTCTTTCTCTGACAGTACCTATATTGATTGATTATAAGGGTTAGGGTTCCTTATTGAGTTTGATTCAAACTCTTGGTTAATTATTTATATTTTTCAAATTATTCTTATTAATTATATTTTAATATATAGTTTGTATGTCACAATTCATAAAATCATATTATATTTAAATATTATTTTTAAAAAATGAAATTATCTCAGGGAGGGAGTAGAAAGGAATGTATAAGGACTAGGTGTTATAACAAGGCACATCCATCACTATCCAAGTTGCAATACACAAACAACTTGCACATATATGTGTTTTAGTGTCATAAACGAGGAGCCCACCACCACCTTTGAAAGCTCCCCAATACCCACCCCATCCATAATTAGATTAGATCCCTTTGCTTTGACTTTAGCCAACACCATTTATCCTCATTGCAAAGTACCATAATGACCCCCCCTCCCTCGTAATAATTCAGGAAATCAAGAGCTAAGCGTGTCAACTATATTGTAGTACTTATTATATTATATAAGGGAAATCTGAAAACAAGTGGAGCGAAGGAAAGCTTATAGTTATATACACAGATAACACAAGTACGTTATCACAAAGTTCACTGCTTACAACCCATCTCACAGATCATCACTATCACTACACATCCGAAGCATTAAACAACCTTCCTAAACAAACTTAGCACCCACATTCGAGTTGACTATGCACACCAACGCTTCACTACAGCACTGATAACAAAATATAAAGCCAGGTGGTCGGCAACCGGGAGATTATTAAAGGAGGAGGAAAAAAAAAAGCACGAGTATCTTATATGTCAGATGTCGTTAAGAGGAGGAGAATTCCTGGGTCCAACCTCGCTTGCCTTCTCATATGCATCCGACGTTGATCTTCTTCGAAATCGAAAGGACTCTCTGCCTCCTTTTTCACAATCAATGCCAACTTCATCAGCATTTTTTATACGCATAATTGACAATAATATGAATTGCATACATGCATTAAAAAACAATATCAGCCCACTTATTGGGAGCATGCCTAAGATTATCACAAGGCATACTTTAATACAACTTTAGTTGAGAGCTTTCTAGTTAGTAATTACAACATATTAATACAAAATGGTCCAACCAATATGCTCTAAGGTAGCCAAGCTAGCTCCTTTCATAGATTCAACTAAAGAAGCAAGCCCAAATAACCAAGCATGGAGTGGGATGAGCACACAGGTTCTCGATGTCATCAATATATGGATCAACTCTATGAAATTTGTTATATCTCTGAATCTCATAATGGATTGGAACTCAAATAAGATATATGTTTATGAATATGGTGCAGTCCAAGTTTCAAGTAGTTCCCACCAATGATCTATTCATAAAACATACCAAATTAGCACCACATAGTATTTCTGTGACGTGACAAATCAACTAAACACTTGCAAAAATAAATAGCGGCTCTTTTGAACAAAATGGGATGATAGCTAGTGAACCAGACTCGGTCAGTTAGGTAAGAATGGTAGGTTGGTTATTTATTTATTTATTTGGACAGGCTAAAAGCCATGCACCATATAAAGTACGTCAACAACGACATAATATGTCCATTATATAAAGCAGCCATCGAAGCCCCCAATAATATCATTAAAAAATATTAATTTGCTTATTATCCGATTCCAAACCAGACAAATATTGTTAAACGACAAAATTAACCCTCATAATGGGTTTTATTTTCTTCGTGGATAACCTCAACCTCCAGTTTTTTAGGAAAGAAATATCAGGGACTTAATTGTCATTTAATAAGAGTAATAAAGCGATAAAAACAACAGACCTTACCGGCAAAAGGAGAGACCGGAGGCGTAGAGCCGGCCGGTGAAACGGGAGGAGATCCATTTTGATATCCAGGTGGTTTTACGATCATGATACTGCGCGTAACTTTAGTTACTTCCTCTGTTGCGTCATCACCTAATGATCTCACGTTTCGACCGTCCAATTCTGATGAAATGAAATCAAAAGTTGTTAAAGAAACGACATACAAGTTACGCACATAACGCCGCTCAATTATAACGATCCGCTTTGCATGCATAGTCGTTTAAGCAGTATAAATCATTTTATGATCATGCATAATTGCTTGTAATTACAGCTAGTGAATCACTTCCAGGATCTCCGATTTGAATTTAAATTTTCAAAATTTTAAGTGATTCCATATCTATAAGTTTCATTCAGTTTAGTTCATCGTGATCGATCTGTCAGCATGCACCACTGAAGAGTGACTAAGCAAAAAAAACGCTTTTTTCTTCATACCCTTGCCGGATGTTGACCCGAAGTTGAAGGTTGAATGCTTCCGGAGCTTGCCGAGACCGCTGTCAGGCCGTGGTCCAGCAACGGTATCGTCCCAAAGCTGGTCAAGCAGACCCATGGATCACGTTAGCTGAATCTGCGACTGATTAAGCAGAATACCGGCGAACGTTAAAATCGCCAAAACCAGCGTATAAGAGAGTGAGTGAAGAACGGTGGTGATGATATTTAATGAACTGAAGCGTTAAACATCGAGCAAGTTTCAGTCTTAATTCGTATCTGAACCATTGATCTGGATCTGGGTTTGTTTCTTGACGTGGCAATTGAGATCGAGCTCCACGTATGTTGGGATAAGATCGATGTGAGCTGTGGGGCCCAGACAAGAGGGATCCAAAATGAGACGCGTGACACGTGGCATAAAAGAGATGGGAGAAAGGCCCAATCACGTGAGAGGTCATGGTCCAAAGGTTAGTAGAAGTACCAAAATATCCTTAACTTTTATTACATCTGCACGAAAATGACCTTGATACTTTCCAGTATTACATGAGTACCCCTTGCCCTAGATTGTTAGCCGCCTCTCGCAATGATCTATTTGTCCGACTGACTTGCAGCAAGATATTTACCGCCTCAATCATTAAAAGAGAACACGGTAATTTCTTTCGATTTAAATTTAAATTTAGTTTAATAATACAATTATGGGATCAGTTATTCGGCACTTAATAATTAGCCTTTCCTTGTCTCGTCTCCATCGCTTGGGCATATGGTCAATGCTCCACTGCTTACTCCATCATAACTATAACCTAATTATTTAATTAAACATATTATAAAAATAAAAATAAAAATAAAAATATCTATTTCTTAGTTATCTATTATAATAATCAGCCACTGGCATTATCATATGAAAACCTTTATTATTATTCTCTTCAACCCTGCTAGAATACTGGACCGCAGCTTCTGGAACTTGCCCAATAATTCATCAAGTCTAGCTTATACAGCAACAATCTAAATGCTTGGCAATGTTCAGAATGGTGTCACGTTGATCTGGGTGTGAAACAGGGATGTTTGTTATAGTAATTTGACGCCAGATTCTCTAACGGAATCGATCACAGCTTTCACCTTTCCGTGATATTTCTGTTCTCTTTTCAAGAAAACAGAAACAGCAGGTATGCCCTTGAGCTGAAGGCGCTCTCCTAATATTTTCCCAATTCTGGCAGCAGCCGCTACGTCCCGAGTGTTTTCCATGCTTGACCTCAGAGCTTCCTCTTGCGAGCTTGCTGAGCATGCAACTGTGGCAGTTGGTGAGTGGAATACTTGGGCACTTACATACTTGTTTGTGAAGTGCATCTTCATGATATATGGTTTCAGAAACTCTGTTACTCTAGGTGGCCACTTAACTGGTGGTGGAATCACCATCTCCGTCCGTCTGCAGAGGAACAGCTAACACAATAACAGGTGGGGAGCAAAAAGTAGTCCAATACAGTGTAGGACAACAAGAACATGAACAAGATAATCGGTACCTTCCATTCCTTTTGATTAAACAACAAAATCCAAGTTAAGATTTAAATTAATCACACAAGATACCGGCAGTCTGGAATTCAAGATCAAATCAACTCAAATTGTTGGATGAAAAAAGTTAAATCATGTCATCTATGAAAGCTGAGCAATGAGTTTGAAAACTGTGTGATTAACGGTGACAAGCTTATTGTATGTTATTGCAATGGGCGAGTCAGAATTCCCTTAAAAATCTAATAATTTATTAAGAAGGGTGAACCTAGCATACCATCACCAGCACAAACAAATACAAAGAAACAGAAATGTCAGTGACAGTTGGAAGTCTCCTGGAAAGCTAGGCTTCTCTAAAGATCATATAGAAATACCTCCTCAAGTGGGAAGAGAGACAGAAGCTTTTACATCAAGCGGACTGGAAGCGCCATGCTAGTTTAGGAAAAGGAACGAGTTTAAACAATCAGTAAAAGTGTCATCCAGGTCATTTCTGATCTTACCAGAACTATTTCGTATTTCAGATTAATCTTAACAAGAATAATCTTCTCATAAATGGATACAGCACTACTGAAGAAAATTCCGTTACTTCTTAATCAAATCTGAATTTCACAACTATTTCGTGTTCCACATTATCTCACTCTCACAAGCATTTCATCAAACAGGTAATATGCCATCAGCAGAATGATTCAAAGTCGATAAATGCGAAAGAATAATATAATGCTTATTCGAGTTTCCAAGAGAAGAAACTGACCTGGTAAGTTCTTCCCTCGGTCCTGAGAAGAAATGCAGGGTATAGTTTTTCACCAAGACAGAGGTTAGGACAGAAAAACGACGACCGGGGTAAAGAGTTCTCCGCCTCGACCGCGCACGGGACAAAACGGATCGCAAATAGTCTTCTTATTGGGCTGAATTTTAGTTTAGCCCGACCCGTTTCGGATATTACCTCTCAATATTCAAATGACATTTAAAAAAAAAAAAAAAGTAAATTATCATAAATTTTTTAAAATTATTATATTATTAATTACAATAACTTAAATAATTAATTAACATATATAAAGCTTAATTAATGAAATGAAAAATAATTAATATCTTAATTTTGTATATTACAGCTATTAATTATATTTAATTGTATAATTTTTATATTAAAATTAAAAATTATACTTAATTAATAAATATTTAACTTTCCATTATTATATTTAAAAGAAAAGAAAAGAAAAGAAAATGGAAGTTGCATGAGCTAACTGTATCCATACCAAGCATCAACCTCATCGGATAACTCAACCGGATACCGATGAATTTGATCCATCCAGACATTAGAATGATCTGGTTTGATCTTTGAAACACACTTCCAAACAGCACTATTACACTTAAATCCACTTCCGAATGCTAATTGCCAGACTTTGTCACCCTTCTTGACCCTGTTTTTTGCTTCAAGATACGCCATGCTATACCAAGTTGATGAAGACGATGTATTGCCGAATCTATGGAGTGTCATCTTTGATCCTTCAATGTCAATGTCTTTCAGCTTCAGACTTTCTTGTACTCCTTCTATCACTGTTTTCCCACCAGCGTGAATGCAGAAGTGATCCAAAGCTTTCTTGAATTTTGGCATGTAAGGGGCTCTTGTTTTAGCTGGTTGCCACAGTTTCTTCCACAGAATTGATAACCCATATTTGATCAGCTCCGAATAAGGTAGAACCAATGGAGCCAATGTTGCCATGTTGGTCTTTAACCCTTCGGCTGCTACTTCAAGAATTGATCTCGATAATGACACTCCGACGAATCCTTCGTCATCTGGCTGTTGCATGACGCACGTGTAAGTACTGTCTTTGGCACCAAGATGAGTTCTGATCAGATGTATGAGCTCGTATTTAGCAATCTGCCTGTCGGACTTTCGATTGGAGAGCAAAATGGCAGCTCCTCCCATTCGAAACAAGCAGTTTGCAAGTATCATGGACTTGAGTTTTCCATGATACATGTTGGAAGATATTGATTCTGTGCTGAGGACCAGAGCTAAAGAGTTTTTATGGACTTTAAGTAAGTCTCTAGCTAAAGATATTGACAGAAGACCAGAGCTGCATCCCATTCCAGAGAGATGGAAGCTCTTTATATCGCTTCTCAATCCAAACTTGTTGACTATCATTGACGTTAGAGAAGGAGTTGGGCATGAAAGACTACAGTTGGTGATCAAAATGTCGATGCTTTTTGGGTTGATTTTCTGCTTGTTGAAGAGGTTTTCGACGGTTGTGAAGAGGACTGTTTCGAATTCTTCAATGGCAGTCTTGAAGGTATGATCAGCTGGTATCAGAGAAAGTCCCGGAGGGAAATAAGATTCGTTTCCAAGACCTGATCTTTCAAGGACTTTCCTCTGAAATTCAACAGTTTCTCCATTGAATTTACCCAGAATTTCTTCATGCTCTATGAAAGAAGAGATGGGTACTCTCCGAGCATCAGGAGCTTTATAGCACAGGAAATCAACAAGGTAAACACGCCTGGAATTGAACCAAATGTACATGGCAATTGCAAGAAGCGGAAGAACAACGGCCCATAAGAGATTGAATTGGAGAAAGAGGATTAACAGTGTTTGACGAATGGCAGACTGATCAAACAACATGATTGTCTCCATCATTACCAAAAGGTTAATCTGCCGTTCAAGTGATCGTCGAGTTAAAAAAAACACAACAAAGTGTTTGACATAAATAAGAACAAAATGGTGTCAGTTTCGTTCCACACCCTGGAAAACAACGTGCTGCTCCGTTTAAGCACAACCTCCGGCTGGTTAAACATCCACGCAATGGAGATGAAATCCCTCATTATGGCCGCAATTGCAGCATCATCTCTACCGGCAGACCCACCCACAATATTTAAACTATGATATTAAATTATTGTTCCATCCAAAAGCTTACGTAAATACGAGGGTAAAAGACGAGAATGGCGAGGCTGATGGCTATGTCAACAGAATCTGACAGAGCATATGGAGAGAAAAAAAGCATGGGGGCATATATTACCCTGGCAAGTGACATCATCGTTGATCAAAGCAAAGGTATTTTTTTGCTTTGTTATTTGATTCTAGCTAGAGATTTGTGCATTGCGTGTTCGGAGGCTCACTCCCTCACTCACTCACTCACACACCCCCACGACATATTCTATCATTGCCTTACTGTCATGTTTTTGTTTTCTTCAACATTGCTTGCATTTGAGGTTCTCCGAATCCCATACTTCCCAGAAAATTTTACCTAGATTTTTCCTGCCATAAATTGAAACCAAGTAGTCTGAAGAATTCCCACAAAAGATCGATGATAATATTTGAAAAAGCACTTGAGTGGTGTGGTGGGTTGGGTTGTCTCTCCTCTGCTCTGCAACTGCCATCCCATCCATCATTTCAATTTCCAAACATAGTCGAACAAAAACTTGTACAGCATAAAATTGCTTATACCCTTTGGTTTACTTTGCTTGTAGAAATGGAACAAGGAAACAAATCCCCCACTTTGTAAGGAGAATTATTAACCCCCTTTTTCTTTTCTTCCTCTTTTTCCCTCTTTTTCAACTGCCAATTCTATGGCTCGTCAGCACAAACTTACGCTATCTATTAATTTTGACCCTGCCAGTTTGCGCAGGTTCTAACGTGTGCAATCTTGCTTAGTGTTATTCATGTACAGATCCGTACTGCTTAACTATAAATGCCACCAAAATTAGGTACTTTCTTGCATCATCCATCTGGGTACTTTATCCTCCATTAATCCCTTTTACTCTATCTGTTATTATATTCATATATCTTCTTATGGATGGGATTTTGGCCCAAGTGCTATGGGTTTAATCATCATTAACACTCGAGTCAAACCTCGATTACATATAATGTATCAGCTGAAATCCAAGTTTCAGAAGAAACTATAGATGCAATGCAAGTGGAAAACACAATCACGTGTAGAAAATTTGGAAAGAAAAGTGGGCAAAAGATTCTGTTGCTATTCACTTGTTATCAGTAATCTTATTTTTGGTATGTAGCATGCCATTGCAATCTATTGCCACTGTCCATGCGCAGAAACAGTTAATTAAAATGCGTAGGTCTTTGGCTATGCATCGAAGTTAAGGATCGTGTGGTCCTCAGGTACTGTTTCCTACCATAAAAACCTGTACTATATATATATATATATATATATATATATATATATATATATATATATATATATATAATGTACATTGTCTGCCATATGTGGACAATACAAAAGCCACCAGAGAGTTATGTAATAAAGGGAGATTGAAAAAATGACCAAGTTACCGTATGCTAAGAAACTGTAAAATTTCCATGCTCGGTGTAATGTACACATGATATCACATATATATGCACACACACACACATATATATATATATATATATATGGTGGGAGAAACAATATTAAGGCAAGGTAATAAGAAGCTCACTTAACCTACCGAATGTTACAAATAGCAGAAGAATGGTCATAATGCTGGTGATGGTGGCGGAAGAAGATGGAGGGGAAAAGGTGAGAAACCCATGTTGGAGAAGGGGAGCACGTGCAGATTTGTAGTGCAAGTCTGAGATAGAAAGCAGAGAAATTGCACGTGCCCTGCTTCTCCAGCAAGAGCTGCTCACCTCCATTATAGCCCATGCACGAGGAGTTTTTTGTGTGTATAGTAGAAAGATGAAGCGAGCCAGGGAATGCGTTCAATATATAGAGGTAAAGAGAGAGAGAGGGAGGGAGAGAAAGAGATTGAGTCTTGAAGTGGGCATTCTTTAAATAGAGAAAGCAATCTAACAAGGCAATATATATTTGCAACAGAAGCTGTTAAATGCACATATACATATACATATATATTTGATCGAGTGAAAAAGAAAAGAGATGTAGAAGAAAACAAAAAACAAAAAAAAAAAAAACCCCAAGGAAGAAAGAAAGAACCTTGAAAAGGGTGAAATTGAAAACAATAAAGAAATCTGTAGGGACCCCCCAGAATTCAAGTGGGTAGAAATAATTTTCAGGAGAAAGACGAATAGATTTGACAGTGAATCTTATTCTTACCGGTTCAATAAACTGTTTGATTATTACCAATATTTGTTACGTATGTTTTAAGTCAGGGTTTTTCCTCTGTGATGGGTACTCTCTGCCGCCAAATATACCACACCCTTTGCCTCCCCTCCCTCCCCTCTCACTACTTACCATATACATATTTGAAGTCCTTGTCCTTCACATTCACACTTACTCATCGTTCATGCATACAACATATTAATCATGTCTAAATAAGTATTTAAATGAACACTAATAAAAGTATGTTGTATGAGATAAGACGAGAAATATAAATTAATAAAATACCGGAAAAGATTAATTTTATTTCACCCTTGAAAGGAGAAAATCATTGAAGTGATGGCAGAAAGAAGAAGAAAGATTTGAATGGACAAAATAAGCAAAAAGGTAATAAAAAAAAAAACTAACATATGTATCATAATGCATAAAGTAATAATTTTTTCTGAATAATTCCATTCATTTTTATAAAATAATAAATTAATTAGTTAAATTGGCTCATAGCATCAAAGGGGAGGGGGGGGATGGGAAAGAAAAGATTGGACGTTGGTAAGGGTGGGAGGGGGCAGCCCAAATAAATAAATAAGCAAGTTTGGACGTTGGTGGTTGCGTGTTGGACGCAAGCTTTTTTTTTTTTTTTTCCCTTGATTGAACAGAAAGAACCTGAAAATTGTCTATTTCCTTTCAAATATTTCATCTAAATTTTCATATAATGTTATATATTTTTCAGTATAATTTTTAATATAAATCTCATTTAATTATAAATTTATTAATAATTTAATAATATATATTAATTTTATTATATGTGATATATGCATTATTTATTATTTATATACTGTTATTATCAATAATTATATATTAATCGTTACGAAGAATTTGCATGAATCCAATTTATTGGGTAAAATTCTGTACCCATTAATAACATAATTATTAAATTATTACTTGCATACTAATAGTTCATGATAATTATATTATATTATTAATGTATTCATAATTCTTCGAATTCATATTAAAATTTTTTCTCAATATAAAATTAATGCATGTGTTATATTTAATGAAAAGTGACATAGATGAATTCATAATCTTATAATAAATTGAATTTACATAATAATTTGTTTTTATCTACATTCTGTTTATTTTAAGATATAAATCAAACATAATACATGAGAATGATTTTTATTAGAATCAGGTTGTAACTGCTTTTAAGCCATAGATCTACAGTGACATACAACTTTGTAATATAAGAGACGTTCAAACACTACATTTAAGCTGAGGCAACATGGCTTTAATGAGGTAATCTGTAAGATACTTGCTGGTTTGATGACTGTAATGGCCGCCATCCCAAAATATGTGTTCTTTAGGATTTGGACAAACTGGCACTCCCTTGGCTCCACACATCTTATCCAATCCTGGACTGGTATTGTATTTTCCTCCTATCCCACAGCAAGATTGCTGAAACGTCTTAAACCCTGTGATACATTTACAGTAAGTGACATTGTTTGTGTTCTAAATGCAGCAGAAGATTGATTAAGCTCAACCCACTTACCAAGAGCTGTCAGA